>JAKSZT010020056.1:1762595-1868633 GCA_026826555.1 Tolypeutes matacus | reverse complement strand
ATATATATATATATATATATATATATATATATATATATTAAAGGCATTTCCTTTGCTTTTTGCCCTTTTTTTTTGAATGTCCCAACCTCCTAATTATATTTTATTTTGTTTTGTTTTTTGTTTGATTATTTGTTTTTTTACCTTCTCTTTTCTTTTTTTTTCCCTGAGTTTACTTAAGATTGTCTCTTGTATGTAAGCTTATCATACTTGTTTCTTTTTCCTAGTAAGTGTATTTGATTATTTTATGGACTACATGTTCATGGAGGATTTGGATCCCAGAAGGGTTACAATGGGTACTGCAGGGATTATTGGTGGGGGTTGTCTGGGAGTGGGGTTTCATGGGAATTAGCTCATCCGAACATACATGAAGGTTATTCAAAATCGTCCAAAAGGTCAAGATGGGGCATGTCACTATGGTGGACAATCACACAGTAAATGAGGGAATCTGAATTCCTATCTTGAAGAGCTCTGCCACAGTCAACAAGGGAGCTCATAGAATATCTAAGTGCCTATCACCCCACACACAGGGGCTCCTGAGAGCTCTGGAGACACCCAGGTCCTATATAAGTGTGGATAGCCCCAGAGACTGATGCCTTATCAGTGGCTCTATTTTGGAATCTGTTCTCCTGAGAGTGACAGAATTAGACTCAAATAAGTCCTCCCTGCACATGGTTCATCAGTCCCTTCTATTCAAACCTATATGTGATGCTGAAGATTTTATGTATACTTCCAGAGACTAGAGCCTTTGGCCTACCTATTTGCCAGGTGTGCATGGAATCTCGGTTGAGCTGCAACTCCTACCCTACAGCTCAATGGACTCATCCAAGTCAACTGGTGAGGAGACAACGATGGGCAATGGCCATCGCAGGGAATGGAGAGGGCCTGCATCTGCAGACAGGATCATCCCACCCACCACATCCATGGGATACAAGCCCTGTCTCACTTGGAGGTGGAGTGGACATCACCATCCCAGTCCCCTCAGGATTGGGGGAAGAACTATGGACTAGAATGTACTTGATGCTATTCTGTTGCACACATATGGTGATTTTAGCAATGGAAGAAATTATAACAATGAAGTGGAGCCAGTGGCCACTAGACATTTTGGGGCAGGGAGGGGACGAGCAGTTGAAATACAGGGGCTTCTTCGGGATTTGGAGGCTGTCCTGAGTATCGTTGTGGCAATAGATGTAGGCCATTTTAAATCAGCACAAACCACTCAGAACTGTGTGGGAGAGAGTGTGGTCTGCGATGTGAACTGTGGTCTATGGTTGGTGGCAAGGCCCCAGCATGTGTAAGTCCATTGAGGTTGGTGGACCACACTTGTGGGAGATGTTTGTGTGGGATGTGGTGGGGGGTGTGGGAGGTGGGCAACATGGGAATCCCAGTGGTTTCTGTGTAATATTTTGGGTACTCTAAGCACCTCTTAAAATATTTATATATAATTTTGTAAGCGAATGCACATATATGCATATATATTTATATATCATTTTGCAAATGTTGTTATGTATTGTGAAAATTTTGATTTTTACCCACAATAAAAAAAAAAAGAATCCATATGCATGTAAGTTATGTGAAAAAGCCCTTAAGTACAAATCATATCTCACAGAACATGAAAAAATTTATAGTGGACAGAAACAAAACAAATGTAAAGAATGAAGAAAAGCTTTCAGCCAAAATCAATAGTTCATATCACATCAAAGCATTCATTCTGGAGAAATACCCTATACATGCAATGAATGAAAAAATCTTCAGTCAGAAGGAAAACCTCGTTAACTATCTGAAAATACATTCTGGAGTCAAACCCTATGAATGTGATGGACGTGGGAAAGCTTTTATTCAGAAATCAAGACCCATTATGCACCAGAGAAGACCAACTGGGGAGAAACCCTATATCTGTAAGGAATGTAGGAAAGCCTTCTGTAGCAAATCAAATCTCACTGACCATGAGAAAATTCATAGTGGAGGGAAAACCTATATATATATAAGGAATGTGGAATAACATTCAGCCAGAGGCAGTATCTCTTTAAACATTACAAGATTCATACTGGAGAGAAACCCTGTGAATGTAATAAATGTGAATGTCCAAAGAAACTCCACCTCCAGTCTGTGCAACTTGTTGCCAATCTTTTAAGGAAGCGGCTGTGACTGTGCAATTCAGGATGTCTTTCTCTTTTTGGAAAAGTGCACTTGCATTTTGTTCTGAGATCTGCTCCTCCAACATCTTCTTTCTCACTCATCCCTGTTCAATTTGTTACCACTAATTTATGCATCAGAACTCTCTTAGTTTATGTAAAGAAGGGATTTCCACTTATTTCAAATTATCCTGGTTGTTTTCAGTGGTTCTTCAGTCCATTACATTCTCGGTAAGCATGTAAAAATTTACCATTTTTAAAACAATGCTGCCCGCTATTGTAGTATTTTCTTACAAGACACCCCAACCATTTATATTTTTTCCATTTCTTCACCTGATTCTGGTGTGGATTCAAGTTTAACAGCCTCTGAACTAAAGTGGCCTGCTTTCTTCATAACTCCTATTTTCCTTAGTATTTTAAATCAGAAATTAACCTTTCATAATTAGTCAATATACTTCTAATCTCAAGTATTTTAAGAAGTTAGAAAATTTATTTGTATTATTAAATTGTACTCCAATATTTTTCTCATCTGTGATAGGTTGTGAGATGGATGAAACTAGAGAATGCATGTATTTACAAATGGAAATGTGTACCCAAAACCATCTACCAATGCAGATAATTCTGAGGTAGAAGGAATGGGGATTTAGGCTAAGAAGGAATTATGCTGTTTGCAATAACAGACAAATTGTTTTTATACTCTTTGCACAGATAATTTGGTTATAATTAAAAATAAATTATGAAAATATTACACAATTAAATCATACAAAGTGGTTAATTTTAAAATATCAATTTGTAACTGCAACATTACTGGGGGGGGCACTTCCCCTCACCCTTTGCAAATACAGTCGCCCATAAAGGAAAAGTGCTCACTCCCCTTGGCCCCTCCCCAGCTTCTGGATGGGTGGAGGCCTCCCACAGCAAGAGTGAGCACAGAGCACGAGGAACATGGACGCGAAAGGGTGAAGGCCACAGTGTTCTCTACACGTGTCTGGTTAGAGGGCTGTTACCAACACAGGAGAAGACAGAAATCCTGCTGCTTACTTTGCAATGAAGACGGGCTAGTGTGACTCACATCACTAACTGAGGCTGTGAGTGCAGTGCAGGAAATTATCCATTTGCTCCTGTGCAGATCCAGAACCTATCATGATGGTTTTCATTGGGACACTGAGAGTTTGGTTCAAAAAAGGACATTCCCTCTCTGGCTTAGGGGTACTACAGTGAACACGGGATATATTCCAGGTTCTTCAGTTGTTCATCAGCTTCTTCCCATCCAACCCCTCAATTCTCTTCTGGGATTGAAGAGGTCTGCATCATTTTCAACTCTGTTAAAGGTGTGTTGAAAATTTAATATTTAATTAGTTTGAGAAATATCTGGCATCTGTACACTCTGAGGTTTTCTGCAAACATTGCACAATCTCACAACCTCACTTCTATTCTTGTCAGCACTATGTGCCAGGAATTTCTGTGATTCCTACACTATAGATTAGGGTCACTGGCCTAATGTTGCTCATTCCAGTGATGTTATTGCTCTAGCCAATGCTGTAATATGAATTTTGACATTTCCTTCCTGGCCCCAACAGGTCTTGGAATTGCTCTTTCTTTAGCTGCCCCAAGATTGGAGAAGGTGAACATAGAACTGGAAGCAGGAGACCTGTGTCTGTGCCTCAGACCCAGGAGGGGTACAGTAAGAGCAGACTCCTCAGACGGCCAAGGCTGGAGGCCAAGGGAAGGAGGGAAGAGCAAAAGGAGCAGGAGAAGGAAGTGTTCTCTCTGTGCCCTGACTCCTCTGCTGCACCAGGCCCCAGTTCCCATGCTTTTATCTGCCACTGCCCACCTGGCCAACCCCTTCCTGAGGCAGGTACATCATACTGGGGCATCTGTGACTTTAGACAAGTCCCCAAATCATGTGACAACCCTGTCTGACCCCTGTCTTGCAGGACTTGCTGGCCAAGAGCAATTAACCCTCCATCTTATAGGTACTCCTTCCCACCTAGTCTGAAGACACTCACAGTTTACAGGTGAATTCACTGGGCAGCAGCATCCCAGTGCTGTTTGGGAACAGGGCAACTCTCCAACACTGTGTCCATAGCAGTTTGAGCTTGCCTACCATTGCCAATGCAAAATACCAGAAGTAGGATGGATTTTATGGTAATTTATTAGGGTTAAAGCTTACAGTTCTGTTGCTGTGAAAATTTCAAATCAAGGCATCAAAAAATGCTGTCTTAACAAGGGTTAGCTGCAGCTGGACTCCTGCCAAGGCAAAATGTTGGGCCTGCCTGTCTCTCTCTGCCTTCTCCTCAAACTCACTTTCTCCCTGAGCTCAGCACTGGGCCATCAGACACAATTGCTCCACTTCTGCCTTCCCCTCTGGCCTGGATGTTTTCAGCTTCAAGCTGCTCCATGGCTCCACCCTCTGGCCTCTCCCTCAGCCTCTCAGGGTCTCTGTGTCTCTCTAAAGCTGTAGGAGATCCTGGAACCCTCTCCCTCCAGGAAGGGTCAACACGGCAGCACTCTTTCTCTTTGTGTTCCATATATATAGGACTTCAGCACAATGATTGGGGTTTATCCTGGTGCCTGAAATCTAATCAGAGGCCTTAACTAAACTACAGCAATCCAAAAAAAAATTGAACTAATCAAAATATCTCTTATCTGAATTTCACCAAAATGTCCTACATACAAAAGGCTTACACACACTGCAATGGGTGAGTAGAAACATATTTTCTGGGGTCCACACAAGACTCAAATGAGGGCATTAACACAGGACACAGAGATCAGAGGGTTCTCCTAAGTCCAGAAGAAATGGGAACTCATGAAGCAGTGGCTGTATTTTGGGTGTGCCCATCACAGAGCAAAATCGGGTACTGTCAACCATTGAAATGGTCCCTAAAATGGTCCCAAGATGAACTCAATATACTGTACTTTCTCCATTGAATCTTAGCTCCAAAATCAGGTGTGCAACTCCAAGAAGACTGGCATTATTCCCATTCCCAAAGCCAGAGCACACAGATTTTCACTGGGGGGTGGGGTGGGCAGGAAGCAGGCTGTAAAACTGAAATCTCTTAATTTCTTCTCCACAGAACTGATTACATTTCCAACAGTATGGAGAAATTCAACCTCAAGGGTGCTCTCAAAAGCATTGGAGATCATCCAGGGCCTGAGATTAAATCCATCTCAATCCTTCAGAAAGAATTGAAATAAATAATTTTACAGAAGATTAAAAACTAATAAGGTTTGCTAGCAGCAACTCACTTTAAAAGAAATGTAAAAGAATATTCTGCAGGCAGAAAAAAATAATTTCACAAAGTTCAAATTTCAGGATGGATGAAAGAACAACATCTGTTAATTAAATTCATATATCTAAATGACTATAGAATGGATAAAGTAATAATGATATCCATGGCCTAGGACATCAATAAAGTGTAAAAATACACCATAAAATAATATATAGCATAAGATGGGTAAATGGATATGTAGCAGTTGGATATCGTTATGAATTCCAAAAATAGAAATTGGATTATGCTTGTAAACTCGTCTGTTAATCTGGGCATGGTTAAGTTATAAGGGTGTTTACTGGGCCAGATTCGGTGGGATATCGAGTCCCATCCATTGGTGAGTGGGGCCTCATACATAGAAAGACATAGCAAAGGACAGAGTGGATTTGATGTTGGATTTCTGATGAGCAAGCACAGAAGGCCCTGAAGAAAAGAGACAAACCATTCACCTGACAGTTCACGGCTGGCCTTGTGGAGATAGGCAAAGTTTAAAGAGCCTCATAGTCTATAGCTGACCTTTTGGAGGAAACAGAGATGCTGAGCCCAGAGAGAAATGCAGCCCTGGAAGTGTGGAACCCCAGAAGCCTGAAGGCAGCCAAATGTCAGTAGCTGTCTTGCTCCAAGACGGGATAACAGACCTTGGTATAGGAAGAAAATTTTCCTTTATGACTTGGTAACAGTAAGCTTCTAACCCAAATAAATATCCTTTATAAAGTCCAACAGATTTCAGGTATTTTTCATCAGCACACCTTTGGCAGAATAATACAGGATAGAAAATGTTTTAAAATACTTTATTTGGCAATTCAATAACAAATAATATGTGCAGATTTGGAAAGGCAAACAAAAGTGTTATAATTTCCCTGGTAAACTTTAAAGAATATTAAATAGCACATCTCATCCAAATAAATAGAAGAAAAAAAACAAAAATAGTCAGTCCAAACCAAAGTGTTTAGGATTTCCTGGGTTGCCATTTGGCCTTTGTTCTGGGGCCGCGTTTCTCATGCAACTTTGGAAGCTGCACATTTCTTATCGTTCAGAAGCCTGAAGTTTCCAGGGTTGACTTACTGGGTGTTGTTTTGTCCCCATCATAAATCAAGTGCTGTATCACTTGCCCATTTCCTAGTTATGAAGTCACCAAACTGGATGTAATGTTCATTTGAAGCAAGAAGAACCATGAATGATAGAACAAATAAAAAGGGGATAATGTTGCACTTCCCAAATTCGGACACTTATATGATTGATATTGGATCTTTCCTCTTTTTTAATGAATGCATTCAATGGTATACATTTACCACTGAGCATTGCTTTTGCTGCATCCCACAAACTATGGAGAAGCATAGGACATTAAGAAGCAGAAAAAAAGACATAACAAGAGGCTGTGTGTGAAGCTATATCCTCTTCCACAACAGTACAGACTTAAGATGAAGGCAGAGAATATAAGGAAGTTGGGGAAACATTTTCTCTGACCACAAGCATTGTTTCCTCAAAATAATACTTCTATGAATGTAACTTCACTTTAAAGAAATTTGTATCATATTTATCTAATCATGAGGGAATCTATGTAAGGAAAAAAGGATGAAGACAATAAGTTTTACTAATTTGTGCTACATGGAAGTCCTCTCATTTAAGTGTAATGAGTGTGAAGTTTCTTGAAAATTCAAACTCATTAGATACCTGAGAATTAACCCTTTAGAGAAACTATTTGGGATTTCATGAATTTGGGAAAGCTAGGGTCATATAAAAAAAATGCAGTAGTAAAACTCTGTGTATGAAATGAATATTGGAAATTCTTCAGCCAGGCATTAAATCGCATTGAGCATGAAATATTTATATAGTAGATTGTATTGTAATGAACATGGCAATGTTTCCATCTGAAATAAAACCTCATGGAATATGAGAAAATCCTAACTACAGAGAAACCATATGAGTGTCCTGAATGTAGTCTGCTCTTTACAGTCATTTTTCCTCTTCATTTTAAAAGCCATACAGGGGAACAAGCATAGAAATGTAATACATGTGGGAAAATTTTCAACCTGACAGAAAACGTCTCTATTCATCAGAAAAATCTTACTGAAGAGAAATCATATGTAAGTGGTAAAGCCTTAATTCAAATGGCAAATCTCAGATACAAGAGATTTTCTACTGCAAAGCAAACCTATAAATGCAAGTCACGTGAAAAAATTTTAGGTACAAATCATATCTCACATATATGAAAAAACTCATAGTGGACAGAAACAAAATTAAAGTAAAGAATGCAAAAAAGCCTTCAGGCAAAAGGAACAGTTCGTTAAACATCAGAGCATTCATTCTGGAGAAAAACCCTATATTTACAATGAATGGAAAAGCCTTCAACCAGAAGGAAATCCTCATTATTCTTCTGAGAATACATACTGCATAGAAATGCTATGAATGTGATGGATGTGGGAAAGCTTTCATTCAGAAATCAAGCCTCATTACACACCAGAGAGACAAACTGGGTAGAAATCCTACATATGTAAGGAATGTAGGAAAGCCTTCAGTAGCAATTCAAATCTCACTGACCATGAGAAAATTCATAGCGGTGGGAAACCCTACATATGTAAGGAATGTGGAATAGCCTTCAGCCAGAGGCAGTATCTCATTAAACATTACAACATTCATATTGGAGAGAAACCCTGTGATTGTAATGAATGTGAATCTCCAAAGAGACTCCTCCTCCAGGCTGTGCAACTTGTTGCCAATCGTTGAAGGAAGCTGCTGTGACTGTGCAATACACGATGTCTTTCTCCTCTTGGATAAGTGCACTTGCAGTTTCTTCTTTGATCTGCTCCACCCGCATCTTCTTCCACACTCATCTGTGTTCCAATTCTTACCACTTATTTATGCATCAGAACTCGAGATTTCTCTTAGTTAATGTAAAGATTGGCTTTCCACTTATTTCAAATTATCCTGGTTGTTTTCACTGGTTCTTCAAACTATTACATTCTGTGTAAGCATTTTAAAAATTACCATTTAAAAAATAATGCTGCCCATTATTGTACCATTTTCTTATAAGGCACCCCAACCATGCATATTTTTTCAGTTTCTTCATCTGATTCTGATGAGAGTGCAAGTTTAACAGCCACTGAACTACAGTGGCCTGCTTTCTACTTCACTCCAATTTTCATTATTATTTTAAATCAGAAATGATCCTTTCATAATTAGGTGATATACTTCTGCTTTCAAGGATTTCAAGATGTTTAAAGGTTTATATTCTTAAGTTTTTCTCCAATATTTTTTTCATATGTGATAGGGTGTGCAATGGATGAAACTAGAGAACGCATGTATTTACAAACAGAAATGTGTACCCAAAAGAATCTGCAATGCAGATAATACTGAGGAAGGAGGAATTTGGGTTGAGGCTAGAGAATGCTGTTTACCATAACCGACATAAATTATTTTTATACTCTTTGCACGGATAATTTGGTTATAATTGAAAAGAAAATTTGAAAATAGTACACGATGAAATCATACAAAGTGGTTGATTTGAAGATATTGATTTGTATCTGCAACATTACTGTGCGGTGCACTTCCCCTCACCCTTTGCAAATAAAGTCGCTCATAAAGGCAAAGTGCTCACTCCCCTCAGCAACCTCCCCAGCTGCCTGGCCAGGTGGAGGTCTCACTCAGGAAGAGTGAGCATGGAGCAGGAGAAGCATGGACGTGACTGTGTGAAGGCCACACTGCTATCTACATGTATCCAGTTAGAGGGCTGTTAGCACCACAGGAGAAGACGGACTTCCTGTTGCTTAATCCACAGTGAAGACCTGCTAGAGGGACTCACATCACTAACTGAGGCTGTGAGTGCTGAGCAGGGCTTTCTCCCTTTCCTCTTTGCTGATCAAGAACCTATGATGATGGTTCTCATTGGGGCTCTGAGAGTTTGGTTCCCAAACATTCATTCTCTGGCTTGGGGGAACTGCAGTGAACACGTGTTACATTCCAGCTTCTTCAGTTGTTCAATAGCTCTTCCCATCCAACCCCTCCGTTATCTTCCTGGATTGAAGAGGTCTGCATCATTTTCAACTCTGTTAAAAATGTGTTGAAAATTTAAAATTTAGTCAAAATTTAATTTTGACATCTGTACCCTCTGAGGTTTTCTGCAAAATTGCACTACCTCACAATCTCACATCTATTCTTGTCAGCCCTAGGTCACAGGACTTTCTGGGTTTCCCATACTATTCATTAAGGTCACTAGCCTAAAGTTGCTAATTCTGGTGATGTTATTGCTGAAGTTAATGCTGTAATGTGAACTTTGACTTTTCCTTCCTGACACCAACAGGTTTCATCTAGGCATTGCTCATCCTTTAGCCGCCCCAAGATTGGAGAAGATGAATGTAGAACTGTGAGTAAGAGACCTGATTCTGTGTCAGAGACCCAGGAGGCGAACAGTAAAAGCAGCCACCTCAGAGTGTCCACGCTGGAGGCCAAGGGAAGGAGGGATGGGCAAAAGGAACAGGAGCAGGATGTCTCCTCCCTATGCCCTGACTCCTCTGTGCACAAGACCCCAGGTCCCATGCTTTTATCTGCCCCTGCCCACTTGGCCAAACCCTGCCTGAGGCAGGTACATCATACTGGGGCATCTGTGACTATAGAGTAGTCTGCAAACCAAGTGCCTCCCATGCCTGAATCACTGTCTTACAGGCCTTGATGGCCAAGTGAACTTCCCCTTCTATCTTACCAGTACTCAGTCTCAGGTAGTCTGGAGACACCCACTGTTGAAAGGTGAATTCACTGTGCACAGCATCACTCTGCCATTTGGGAACACAGAAGGTCTCCAAACCTGTGTCCCTAGGTGTTTCAGATTACCAAGTGCTGCCATTGCAAAGAAATTGGTTGGCTTTTATTAGAATTTATTGTGGTTAAAGCTATACTTCTGAGGCTGTGAAAATGTCCAAATCAAGGCATCCTCAAAAATGCTGTCTTAACAAGGATCAGCTGCTGCTGGACTCCTGCCAAGGCAAAATGTTGCACCTGCCTGTCTCTCTCTGTCTTCTCCTCAAAACTCACTTTATCCCAGAACTCAGCAGTGGGCCATAAGCCACAATTGCTCACACCTCTCCCTTCTCCTCTGGCCTGGATGCATTCAGCTTCAAGCTGCTCCATGAGTACAGCCTCTCCATCACACTCTCAGGGTTAATGTGTCTCTCCACAGCTGTAGGAGATCATGTAGCCCTCTCTCATATGCTAAGGTAAACATGGCAGCTCTCTTTCTCTGTTTGTTCCATGTATGTAGGACTTCAGCACAATGATTGGAGTCCATCCAGGTGCCTGAAATCTAACCAGAGGCCCTTAACTAAACTAAAGCATTCTACCACAAATTGACCTAATCAAAAGTTACCTTATCTGAATCTAAACAAAATATCCTACATACAAAAGGCTTATGCATACAGCAAAGGCTTAGGAAGGACATACATTTCTGGTGTCCATGCAAGACTCAGACGAGGGAATTAACCCAGGGCACAGGGATCAGAAAGGGTCTCCTAAGTCTGGGAGTAATGGGAACTCATGAAGCAGTGGCTGTACATAGGGTGAGGCAATCACTGATCAAAATGGGGTGCTCAACATCATTGCACTCCTTCCTAGAATGGTCCCAAGAAGAACTCAGTATACTGTGCTTTCTCCATGAAATCCTAGCTCCAAAATCAGGTGTGTAACTCAGAGAGGTTTGCTATTATTCCCTTTCACAGAGCTAGAGCACACAGATTTACCTGTTTAGTGGTGGGGTGGCAGGAAATGGGGTGAAAAACTGAAAGACCCTAATTTCTTCTCCAAAGAACTGATTGCATTTAAAACAGAATGGAGATATTCGACCTCAATGGTACTCTCAGAAGCAGTGGAGACTGTGGAGTGCCTGAGATTTAATTCATCTCAATCCTTCAGGAAGAAGTGAAATAAATATTTTACAGATGAATAAAAACTAGTACTGTTGTGGCAACGGATGTAGGCCATTTTAAATCAGCACACACCACTCAGAACTGAGTGGGAGAGAGTGTGGTCTACAGTGTGAACTGTGGTCTATGGTTGGTGGCAAGGCTCCAGGATGTGTAAGTTCATTGAGGGTGGTGGGCCACAGTGTGGGAGATGTTTGTGTGGGATGTGGTGGGAGGTGGGCAACATGGGAATCCCAGTGGGTTCCATGTAATATTTTGGGTAATCTAAGCACCTCTTAAAATATATGTATATATATATATATAAATAACATTTTTGTAAGCAAATACACATATATGCATATATATTTATATATCATTTTGCAAATGTTTGTATGTATTGTGAGAATTTTGATTTTTACCAATAATAAAAAAAAATACCATTAAAACTAAAAAAAAAAAAAAATAGACATGGCAAAGCACAGAGTAGCAGTAATTTTTTATGTTGGAGTTCTGATGAGCAAAGACAGAATTCCCTGGGAAAAAGAGTTGAGCCATTCACCTGACATCTGGGCTTGTGGAGAGAGGTCAAGGCTTAGAGAGACACATAGTCTACAGCTGACTTTGTGGAGGAAACAGAGGAGCTGAGCCCAGAGAGAAACACATCCCTGAGTAGAGAGGAACCCAAGAAGCTTGATCCCTGGCAAATGATGACAGCTGTCTTGCTCCAAGATGGGTTAACAGACTTTGGAGAAGGAAGAAACTTATCGTTATGGCCTTGTAACTGTAAGCATTTATACCCCAAATAAATACCCTTTATAAATACCAACAGATTTCTGGCATTTTGCATCAGCACCCCTTTGGCTAATTAATACAGGGTATAAAATGGTTTAAAAGACATTATTTCACAGTTCAATAACAAATAATAAATGAAGATTTGGAAAGGCAAGCAAATCTGTGATAATTTCCCTGGTACACTTTAAAGAATATTAAATAGTGCATTTCATCCAAATAAATGGAAGAAAAATATTTGAAGAAAAATAGTCAGTCCAAAACAAAGTGTTCATTATATCCTGGTTTGCCTTTTTGGCATTTGTTCTGTCGTCACCTTACTCATGCATCTTGGAAGCTGCACCTTTCTTATCCCTCAGAAACCTGAAGGTTCCAGGATTGATTTATGCGGTTTTATTTTGTCCCCATCATAAATCAAGTGCTGTATCACTTCCCCAATTCCTAGTTATGAAGTCACCAAACTGGATGTCATGCTCAATTGAAGCAAGAAGAACCATGAATTATAGAAAAAATAAAAAGGAGATATTGTTGCATTTCCCAACTTGAATGCTTAGATGACTGATATTGGATCATTCCTCTTTTCTAATGAATGCATTCAAATCTATAAATTTCAAACTAAGCACTGATTTTGTTGTACCCCAGAAACTATGAAGAACCATATGACCTTAAGAAGCAGAAAGAACCACATAACAAAAAGCTTGTGAGTGAAGCTATATCCACTTCCACTACAGTACAGTCTTCAGATGAAAGCAGAGAATGTAACAATGTTGGGAAAATATTTAGTCTGACCATAAGCATTGTTTCCTAGATAACACTTCTATGAATGTAACTTCTCTTTGAAGAAATTTGCATCACGGTTACCTAAGCATGAGGGCATCTATGTAAGGAAAAAAGATAAAGACAATGAATTTTGCCAATTTGGCCCACATAGTAGTCCTCCCCTTTGAGTGTAATGAGGGTGAAATTTTCTTGGAACTTGAAACTCATGATATACCCAAGAATTAATCCTTCAGAGAAACTATTTGGGATTTCATCAAATTGGGAAAGCGAGAGTCACATCAAAGGAAGATGCAGGTGTAAAACCCTGTGTATTAAGGAATATTGGAAATCTTTCAGCCAGGCATTAAACCTCATTGAGCATGAAATATTCATACATTAGTTAGTATTGTAATGAACATGGGAATGCTTCCATCTAAAGTAAAACCTCATGGAATGGGAGAAAATGCAAATTAGAGAGAAACCATATGAGTGTCCAAACCTAGTGTGCTCTTTACATTCATTTTTTATACATCATTTTAAATGCCTTACAGATGAACAAGCATAGAAGTGTAATACATGTTGGGATGTTTTCAACCTGACAGAAAACCTCTTTATTCATCAGAAAATTCTTACGGAAGAGAAATCAAATACATGTGGGAAAATTTAATTAAATGTCAAATCTCAGATACGAGAGATATCCTACAGCACAGGAACCCTATGCATGTAAGGCATGTGAAAAAGCTTTAGGTACAAATAAAATGTCAAAGAACAAGAAAAAATCACATTCTGGACAGAAAGAAAATGAATGTAAAGAATGCAGAAAAGGCTTCAGCCAAAAGCAATAGTTCATTAAACATCACAGCATTCATTCTGGAGAAAAACACTATATATGCAATGAATGTGGAAAAGCCTTCAACAAGAAGGAAAACCTCATTAACCATGGGAGAATACATACTGGAGAGAAAGCTTATGAATGAGATGCATGTGGGAAAGGTTTCATTCAGAAATCAAGCCTCATTACACACCAGAGGAGACAAATTGGAGAGAAACCCTATATCTGTAAGGAATGTAGGAAAGCCTTCAGTAGCAAATCAAATTTCACTGACCATGAGAAAATTCATAGTGGAGGTAAACCCTATATATTTAAGGAATGTGAAATAGCCTTCAGCCAGAGGCAGTATCTCATTAAACATTACAACATTCATACTCAAGCAAATCCCTCTGAATGTAATGAAAGTGGATCTCCAAAGAATCTCCACCTGCAGTCTATGCAAATTTTTGCCAATCTTTTAAGCAAGCGGCTGTGACTGCATTCAGGATGACTTTCTCCTCTTGGAAAAGTGCACTTGCAGTTTGTTCTGAGATCTGCTCCTCCCACATCTTCTTCCACACTCATCTGTGTTCAATTAGTTACCACTAATTTATGCATCAAAACTCGAAATTTCTCTTATTTTATGTAAAGATGGGTTTCCATTATTTCAAGTTATCCTGGGTGTTTTCACTGGTTCTTCAATCCATTACATTCTGGGTAAGCATTTTAAAAATTACATTTTAAAAAATAATGTTGCCCATTATTATAGCATTTTCTTATAAGGCAACCCAACCCTTTATATTTTTTCAGTTTCTTCATCTGATTCTGATGTAGATTCAAGTTTAACAGCCACTGAACATCAGTGACCTGCTTTCCAATTCACTCCAATTTTCATTATTATTTTAAATTAGAAATGATCTTTTCATAATTAGGTGATATGCTTCTATTCTCAAGTATTTTAAGAAGTTAGAAAATTTATTTATATTCTTAAGATGTACTCCAATATTTTTCTAAAATCTGATAGGGTGTGGGATGGATGAAACTAGAGAATGCATGTATTTACAAAGAGAAATGTGTACCCAAAACAAGGTGCCAATGCAGATAATTCTGAGGAAGGAGGAATGGAGTTTGAGGCTAGAGAAGGAAGGTGGCTGTTTGCCATAACAGACATAAATTATTTTTATACTCTTTGCACGGATAATTTGTTTACAATTTAAAAGAAATTATGAAAATAGCATGAAATGAAATCATACAGAGTGGTTGATTTGAAGATATTGTTTTGTATCTGCAGCATTACTGGGGGGAAACTTCTCCTCATCCTTTGAAAATACAGTCTCCCATAAAAAATAGTGCTCACTCCCCTCGGCCCCCTCCCCAGCTGTCAGGACATGTGGATGCCTGACTCAGCAAGAGTGAGCACATAGACGAGTAGCATGGACGTGACCATGTTAAGTCCACACTGCTCTCTACACGTGTCCAGTTAGAGGGCCATTAGCACCACAGGAGAAGACACACTTCCCACTGCTTACTCCCCAGTGAAGAAATGCTAGAGTGGGTCACATCCCTAATTGAGGCTGTGAGTCCTGAACAGGGCTGTTTCCCTGCCCTCCTTTGTGGATTCAGAACCTATGATGATGGTTTTCATTGGGGCTCTGAGAGTTTGGTTCCCAAACAGGACATTCCCTCTCTGCCTTGGGAGAACTGCAGTGAACATGTGTTTCATTCCAACTTCTTCAGTTGTTCATCAGCTTCTTCCCATCGAAAACCTCCATTCTCTTCTGGGGTTGAAGAGGTCTGCATAATTTTCAACACTGTCAAAATGTGTTTAAAATTTAATATTTAATTAGTCTGAGATATATCTGGCATCCACACCCTCTGGGTTTTTCTGCAAACATTACACCATCTCACAACCTCACTTAGATTCTTGTCAGCCATATGTCCCAGGATTTTCTGGGATTCCTGTACTATTTTTGAGGGTCACTGTCCTAATATTGCTCATTCTGATGATGTTATTGGTGTAGTCAATGCTATAATGTGAATTTTGACATTTCCTTCCTTACACCAACAGATTACATCTTGGCATGCTCTTTCTTTAGCTGCTACAAAATTGGAGAAAGTGAATTTAGAACTGGAAACAGGACACCTGAATCTGTGCCTGATACCCAGAAGTGGTACAGTAAGACCAGCCTCCGCAGGGGTCTTACAGTAGTTGATGGCCAAAAGCACTTCCCCTCCATCTTAAGAGTGCTCATTCACCCTTAGGGTGGAGCCACCCAGGGTTCACAGGTGAATTCACTGGGCAGCAGCATCACATTGCCATTTGGGAACAGGGCAGCTCTGCAACACTCTTCCCCTAACTATTTGAGTTTGCAAAGCACTGCCAATGCAAAATACCAGAAATATGTTGGTTTTTATTGGAATTTATTAGGGTTAAAGCTTAAAGTTATGAGGCTGTGAAAATGTAAATTCAAGACATGTTCAAAAATGCTTTCTTAACAAGGATCTGCTGCTGCTGCACTCCTGCCAAGGTAAAATGTTGGGCCTGCCTGTCTCTCTCTGCCTACTCATCAAAACTCACTTTCTCCCTGAGCTCAGCAGCGGGCCATCAGAAACAATTGCTCACACCTCTCCCTTCTCCTCTGGCCTGGATGTATTCAGCTCCAAGGTGCTCCATTACTCCTGCCTCTGACATCTCCCTCAGCCTGTCAGGGTTTCTGTGTCTCTCCAAAGCTGTAGGAGGTCCGGGAGCACTATCCCACATGTCAGGGCAAACATGGCAGCACTCTTTCTCTGTGTGTTCCATGTATTTAAGACTTCAGCACAATGATTGAGTTCCATCCTGGTCCCTGAAATCTAATCAGAGACCTGTAACTAAACTAAAGCAATCTAACAAAAATGACCTAATAGAAAGGACACTTATCTGAATCTAACCAAAATATCCTACATAAAAAAGGCTTACATGCACAGCAATGGGTAGTAGGAACACACATTTCTGGTGTCCACACAAGACTCAAACGAGTGCATTAACCCAGGGCACCGGGATGAGGAGGGTTCTTCTAAGTCCGGGAGTAATGTGATCTCATGAAGCAGTGGCTGCACTTTGGGTGTGGCCATCATTGTGCAAAATTGGGTGCTGACCACCATTGCAATGATCCCTAGAATGGTCCCAAGAAGAACTCAATATACTGTGCATTCTCCACCAAATCTTAGCTCCAAAATCAGTTGTGTAACTCAAAGAGGTATGTCATTATTCCCATCCCCACAGCCAGAGCACACAGATTTTGGGTGGGGCGTGGGGGTTGCAGGAAGCAGACTGTAAAACTGAAAGCCCCTAATTTCTTCTCCAAAGAACTGATTACATTTACAACAGAATGGAGAAATTCTAACCTAAGTTTGTTCTAAAATGCAGTGGAGATCATTGAGGGCCTGAGATTTACTTCATTTCTCTCCTTCTGGAAGAAGTGAAATAAATACTTTTACAGATGAGTAAAAACTAATACAGTTTCTAGAAGCAACTCACTTTAAAAGAAATTTAAAAGAATATTCATCAGGCAAAAAGAAAATAATCTCAGATGATTCAAGATTCAGGATGGATTGAAGAACAATATCTGTTATTAAATATATATATCCAAACGACTATTGAATGGATAAAGTAATAAGGATATCTGTGGCCTAGAACATCAATAAAGTGTTTAAATACACCATAAAATAATATATAGCATAAGATGGGTAAATGGATATGTACCAGTTGGTTATCGTTATGAATTCCAAAAATAGATATTTGATGATGCTTATAAACTGGTCTTTTAATCTGGGCATGATTAAGTTATGATAAGGGCATTGATTGTGCCACAGTCAGTAGGGCATTGAGCCCCAACCCTTGGTGGGTTGGGTCTCAAACATAAAAAGAAATGGCAAAGGAGAAAGCTGGAGTAGTTTCTGATGTTGGAGTTCTGATGAGCAAGGACAGAAGGCCCTGGTGAAAAGAGACAAGGCACTCACCTGAGAGTTCACAGCTGGCCTTGTGGAGAGTGGCAAAGCTTAGAGAGCCTCATAATCTACAGCTGACCTTGTGAAGGAAACAGAGGAGCAGAGCCCAGAGAAAAATGTAGCCCTGCGGAGACAGAAATGCAAGAGGCCTGAACCCTGGCAAATATTGGCAACTGTCTTGCTCCAAGATGGGTTAACACACTTTGGTGTAGGAAGAAACTTATGTTTTATGGCCTGGTAATGCAAGCTTCTACCCCAAAGAAATACCCTTTACAAAGACCAATGCATTTCTGGTATTTTGAAACAGCACCCCATTGGCTGACTAATACAGGATATAATATATTTAAAATATATTATTTCACAAGTAAATAACAAATAATAAGAGTAGATTTGGAAAGAGAAACAAAAGTATTATAATTTCCCCAGTAAAATTTAAAGAATATTAAATAATGCATCTCATCCACATAAATAGAAAAAAAAATTGAACAAAAATATTCAGTCCAAAACAAAGTGTTCAGGAATTGCTCTGTTACAATTTTGGCCTTTGTTCTGGGGCCAACTTACTCGTACATTTTGGAAGTTGCACCCTTCTTATCCTTCAGAAGACTGATGGTTCCAGGGTTGATTTATGGTGTGTTGTTTAGTCCTCATCATAAATCAACTGCTGTATCAATTCCCCACTTCCTAATTATGAAGTCACCAAACTGGATGTGATGCTCATTTGAAAAAAGAAGAGCCATGAATGATAGAACAAAGAAAAAGGAGATATAGTTGTACTTCCCAAAATGGATGCCTAAATGACTGATATTGGATCTTTCCTTTTTTCTAATGAATGTATTCAATGCTATCAATTTCCCTGTAGCTCTGCTTTTGCTGCCCTCCACAAACTATGAAGAAGCATAGGACATTAATCAGCAGAAAGAGCCACATAACCAAAGTCTTGTGAGTGAAGCTATATCCAATTCCACAACACTACAGACATAAGATGAAGGCAGAGAATGTAAGAAAGTTGGGAAAATATTTTCTCTGACTGCAAGCATTGTTTTCTCGAAATAACACTTCTATGAATGGAACTTCACTTAGAAGGTGTTTACATCATACTTACCTAAGCATGAAGGAATCTATGTAAGGAAAAATAATGAAGAAAATGAGTTTTACCATTTTGCCCACATGGTAGTCCTACCCTTTAAGTGTAATAAGTGTGAAGTTTTCTTGGAAATTGAACCTCATGAAATACCTGAGAATTAATCTTTCAGAGAAAATTTTTGGAATTTCATGAATTTGGGAAATCTAGACTCACATCAAAGAAAGATGCAGGAGTAAAACTCTGTGAATATAAAGAGTATTGGAAATCCGGCAGCCACGTAGTAAATCTCATTGAACAGGAAATATTCATTTATTACTTAGTATTGTAATAAACTTAGGAATGCATTCATCTGAAAGAAAACCTCATGGAATATGAGAAAATTCAAACTAGAAAGAAACCATATGAGTATCCTGAATGTAGTCTGCTCTTTACAGTCATTTTTTTTTCTCCTCATCTTAAAAACCATACAGGGGAAGAAGCATAGAAATGTAATACCTTTGGGAAATTTTTCATTTCTGTCAGAAATCCTCTTTATTCATCAGAAAATTCTTACTGAAGAGAAATCAAATATATTTGTGAAAGCTTTAATTCAAATGTCAAATATCAGATCCAAGAGATTTCCTACTGTAAAGAAACCCTATGCATATAAGACATGTGAAAAAGCATTTAGGTGTACAACGTATCTCAGATAATATGAAAAAACTCATAGTGGACAGAACCAAATTGAATGTAAAGTATTCAGAAAAGCCTTAAGCCAAATGCAATAGTTCATTAAACATCAGAGCATTCATTCTGGAGAAAAACCCAATATATGCAATGAATGTGGAAAAGCGTTCAACCAGAAGGAAAACCTCATTAACCATCAGAGAATACACACTGGAGTGAAACCCTATGAATGTGATGGATGTGGGAAAGCTTTCATTCAGAAATCAAGTCTCATTACACACCAGAGAAGACAATCTGGATAGAAACTATCTGTATGTAAGGAATGTAGGAAAGCCTTCAGTAGCAAATCAAATTTCACTGACCATGAGAAAATTCATAGTGGAAGGAAACCGTATTTATGTAAGGAATGTGGAACAGCCTTATACCAAAGGCAGTATCTCAGTAAACATTACAACACTCATACTGGAGAGTAACCCTGTGAATGTAATGAATTTGAATCTCCAAAGAATCTCCACCAATTGTCTGTGCAACTTGTTGCCAATCTTTTAAGGAAGCTCTGTGAATGTGAAATTCAGTATGACTTTCTCCTCTTGGAAAAGTGCACTTTCAGATTGCTTGAGAACTACTCCTCCCACATCTTCTTCCACACTCATCTGTGTTCAATTTGTTACCACTGATTTATGCATCAGAACTCGAGATTTCTCTTAGTTTATGTAAAGATGTGCTTTCCACTTATTTCAAATTATCCTGGTTGTTTTCATTGGTTCTTCAATCAATTACATTGTGGGTAAGCTTTTTAAAAAATTATCATTTTAAAAATAATGCTGCCCATTATTGTAGCATAATAATAAGCATAATAATATGCTTAATAATAAGCATAATAAGGCACCCCAACCATTTATATTTTTCCAGTTTCTTCACCTGGTTCTGATGTGAATTCAAGTTTAACAGGCAGTGAACTCCAGTGGCCTGATTTCTATTTTACTCCAATTTTCCTTATTATTTTAAATCAGAAATGATCCTTTCATAATTAGATGATATACTTCTCATCTAAAGCATATTAAGAAGTTAGAAAAATTATTTATATTCTTCAGTTGTACTCCAATATTTTTCTCATATATGGTAGGGAGTGCGAGGGATGAAACAAGAGAATGCATGTATTTAGAAACAGAAATGTGTAACCAAAAGCATCTACCAATGGAGATAATTTGAAGAAGGTGGAAAGGGGGTTGAGGCTAGAGAAGGATTTTGGCTGTTTTCCATAAAAGACATAAAATATTTTTATACTCTTGCATGGATAATTTTGATATAAGTTAAAACTAATTATGAAAATAGTACACAATGAATCATACAAAGTGGTTGATTTGAAGATATTGATTTGTATCTGCAACATTACTGGGGAGGGGGCACTTCGCTTCACCCTTTTCAAAGACAGTCCCTCATAAAGGAAAAGTTCTCACTCCCCATGGCACCCTCCCCAGCTGCCTGGGGAGGTGGAGGCCTCCCTCTGAAAGAGTAAGCATGGAACTCCAGGAGCATGGAAGCGACCCGGTGCAGGCCACACTGTTCTCTACACGTGTGCAGTTAGAGTACATTTAGCACCACAGGAGAAGATGGACTTCCTGCTGTTTACTCCCCAGGGAAGTCACGCTAGGGTGACTCACATCACTAAGTGAGGCTGTGAGTGTTGAACAGTTCTTTCTCCCTGTCCTCCTTTGGAGACCCAGGACCTATGATGTTAGTTTCCAATGGGGCTCAGAGAGATTGGTTCCCAAATAGGATATTCCCTCTCTGAATTGGGGGAACTGCTTTGAACACATGTTGCATTCCAGCTTCATCAGGTTTTCGTCAGCTTCTTCCCATCCAATCCCTCCGTTCTCTTCTGGGATTGAAGAGGTCTGCATCATTTCCAACACTGTTAAAAATGTGTTGAAATTTTAATATTTAATTAGTCTGAGAATTATCTGGCTTTTGCTCCCTCTTAGGTTTTCTGCAAACATGGCACTATCTCACAACTTCACTTCTATTCTTGTCAGCCCCATGTCCCAGGGCTTTCTGGGATTCTCATACTACTTATTAGGGTCACTGGCTTAATGTTGATCATTCTGATGATGCCATTGCTGTAGCCAGTGATTTAATGTGAATTTTGGCAGTCCCATCCTGACACCCACAGGTTTTTTCTTGGAATTGCTCTTTCTTTAGCGGCCCCAAGATTGGAGAAGGTGAATGTAGAACTGGAAGCAGAAGACCTGAGTCTTTGCCTGAGAACCAGGAGGGGTAGAGTAAGAGCAGGCTCCTCAGAGGGTCAATGTTGGAGGCCAAGAGTAGGGCAAAAGGAGCAGCAGCAGGAAGGCTCCTCTCTGTGCCCTGACTCCCCAGCTGCAATATACCCCAGGGCCCATGCTTTTATCTGCCCCTGCCCACCTGGACAACCCATGCCTGGGGAATCTGTGAATATAAACTTGTCCCCAAACCATGTGACTCCCCTGCCACACACCCTATCTTGCAGGCTTTGCTGGACAAGAGCACTTCCCACTCCATCTTACCAGTACTCATTCCAGCCTAGGGTGGAGAAACCCACAGTTTACAGGTGAATTCATTGGGCTGCCACATCACACTGCCATTTTGGAAAAGGACAGATCTCCAACCCTGTGTCCCACAGCTGCTTGAGTTTTCCAAGTGCTACCAATGCAAAATACCAGAAATAGGTTGGCTTTTGTTTGAATTTATTACACTTAAAGCTTACAGTTCTGAGGCTGTAAAAATGTCCAAATCAAGGCATCATCAAAAATGCTGTCTTAACAAGCATTGGCAGCTGCTGGACTCCTGCCAAGGCAAAATATTGGGCCTGCCTTTATCTCTCTGCCCTATTCTCCAAACTCACTTTCTCCACTCACCATATGAGTGTCTGAATGTATTTGCTCTTTACAGTCATTTTTTTTACTCCTCATTTTAAAAGCCGTACAGGGGAACAAGCATAGAAATGTGATACATGTGGGAAATTTTTCAACCTGACAGGAAACTTCTTTATTCATAAGAAAATTCTTACTGAAGAGATATCATATATATGCGGGAAAGCTTAAATTCAAAGGTCTAATCTCAGAAACAAGAGATTTCCTACTGCAAAGAAACCTTATGCAAGTAAGGCATGTGAAAAAGCCCTTAGGTAAAAATCATATCTCACAGAACATGAAAAAACTCATAGGGGACAGAAACAAAATGAATGCAAAGTATGCCGAAAAGCTTTCAGCCTAAAGCAGTAGTTCATTAAACATCAGAGCATTCTTTCTGGAGAAAAAAGCTGTATATGAAATGAATGTGGAAGGAAAACCTCATTCACCCTTTGAATGTGACACAAGTGGGAAAGCTTTCATTCAGAAAACAAGCCTCATTACCCACCAGAGGAGACAAACTGCAGAGAAACCCAATATATGTAAGTAGTGTAGGAAAGCCTTCAGTAGCAAATCAAATCTCACTGACAATAAGAAAATTCAAAGTGGAGGGAAATCCTATATATGTAAGGAATATGGAATAGCCTTCAGCCAGAGGCAATATCTCATTAAAAATTACATCATTAATACTGGAGAGAGACCCTGCGAATGGAATGAATGTGAATCTCCAAAGAATCTCCACCTCCAGGCTATGTAACTTGTTGCCAATTTTTAAGGAAGTGGCTGTGACTGTGCAATTCAACATATCTTTCCCCTCTTGGAAAAGTGCACTTGCAGTTTGTCATAAGAGCTGCTCCTCCCACAACTTCTTTCACACTCATCTGTGTAAAATTTGTTAGCACTAATTTATGCATCAGTACTCGAGATTTCTCTTAGGTTATATAAAGATGGACTTTCCACTTATTTCAGATTATCCTGGTTGTTTTCACTGGTTCTTCAATACATTACATTCTGGATAATCATTTAAATATTACCATTTTAGAAATAATATTCCCCATTATTGTAGCATTTTCTTATAAAGCACACCAACCATTTATATTTTTTCTGTTTCTTCACATGATTCGGATGTAGATTCAAGTTTAATGGCCACTGAATTACAGGGCCCTGCTTTCTACTTCACTGCAATTTTCCTTAGTATTTTAAATCAGAAATGATCAAAATTAGATGATATACTTCTTATCTCGAGTATTTTATGAAGTTAGAAAATTTATTTATATTCTTAAGCTGAAGTTCAATTTATTTTTCATGTGTGATAGGGTGTGGGATGGAAGAAACCAGGCGTGCATGTATTCCCAAACTGAAATGTGTACCAAAGAGAATCTGCCAATGCCAATAATTCTGAGGAAGGAGGAATGGTTGTTGAGGCTAGAGAAGGAATTTGGGTGTTTGTCATAACAGACATAAATTATTTCTATACTCATTGCATGGAAAATTTGGGAGGAATTTAAAAGAAATAATGGAACTAGTTCCCAATGAAATCATACAAATTGGTTGATTTGAAGCTACTGATTTCTATTTGCAACATTACTCAAGGGCACTTCCCCTCACCCTTTGGAAATACAGTAGCCCATAAATGAAATGTGCTCACTCCCCTGGGCCCCCTGCCCAGCTGCCAGCTTGGTGGAGGCCTCCCTCAGCAAGAATGAGCATGGAGCACCCAGAGCATGAATACAACTGTGTGGAGGTAGCTCTGCTCCCTACACGTGTCCAGGTAGAGGGCTGTTATCACCACAGGAGAAGGCGGACTTCCTGCTGCTTACTACCCAGTGAAGTCCCGTTAGAGTGACACACATCATTAACTGTGACTGCGACTGCTGAGCAGGACTTTCTCTCTGTCCCTCTTTGCTGATCCAGAACCTATGGTGATTGTTTTCATTGGGACTCTGAAACTCTGGATCCCAAAAGGACTTTCCCTCTCCTGCTTGGGGGAATTGCAGTGAACACATGTTACATAGAAGCTTCTTCAGTTGTTCATCATCTTCTTCCCATCCAACACCTCTATTCTCCTCTGGGATTTAAGAAGTCTGCAATATATTCAACTCTGTTAAAAATGCATTGAAAATTTAATATTTAATTATTCTGAGAAATATCTGGCATCAGCACTCTCTGAAGATTTCTACAAATATGGCAATAGCTCACAACCTCACTTCTATTCTTGGCAGCCCTAGGTCTTTCTGGGATTCCCAAACTGTTTATTAGGGTCACTGGCCAAAATATGCTCATTCAGGTGATGTTTTTGCTGTAGCCAATGCTATAATGTGAATTTTGCCATTTTCTTCCTGGCACCAACAGGTTTCATCTTGGCATTGCTCTTTCTTTATCTGCCCCAAATTTGGAGAAATATAATGTAGAACTGGAAGCAGGAGACCTGAATCTGTGTCTGAGACCTAGGAGGGGTACAGTAAGGGCAGCCTCCTCAAAGGGCCCACACTGGAGGCCAAGGGAAGAAGAGAAGGGCAAAGGGTGCAGAAGCAGGAAGTCTCTTCTCTGTGCCCTGATTCCTCTGCTGCACTAGACCACAGGTCCCACGATTTTATCTGCCCTGTCCACCAGGCCAACCCCTGCATGAAGCAGGTACATCATACTGGGGTATCTGTGCCTTCAGACGAGTCCCCAGATCATGTGACTCCCCTGCCTGACACCTTGTTTTACAGGCCTGGCTGGCCAACTGCACTTTCTGTCCCATCTTACCAGTACACATTCTCTCCTAGTCTGGAGTCACCCACAGTTTACAAGTGAACTCACTGTGAAGTAGCAATTCACTGCCATTTGGGAACAGGGTAGCTCTCCAACCCTGTGTCCCTAGCTGTTTGAGGTTGCCAAGCGCTGCCAATATAAAATATCATAAATAGGTTGGCTTTTATTGGAATTTATTATGGTTAAAGCTTACAGTTCTGATGCTGTGAAAATGTCCAAATCAAGGCATCATTAAAAATGCTGTCTTAACAAGGTTCAGCTGCAGCTGGACTCCTGCCAAGGCAAAATGTTGGGCCTGCCTGTCTCTCTCTGCCGTCTCCTCCAAACTCACTTTCTCCCTGTGCTCAGCAGTGGCCACCAGACACAATTGCTCACACTTCTGACTTCCCCTCTGGTGTAGATGTCTTCCACTCCAAGCTGCTCTATGACTCCAGCCTCTGGCCTCCCCATCAGCCTCTCAGGGTTTCTGTGTCTCTCCACAACTGTATGAGATCATGGAGCCCTCTCCCACATGTTGCGTAAAAATGTCAGCACTCTTTCTCTGTATGTTCCATGTATGTAGGACTTCAGCACAATGATTGCATTCAATCCTGGTGTCTGAAATGTAATCAGACGCCCTTAACTAAACTAAAGCATTGTAATATAAAGTGACTTAATCAAAAGATCCCTTATCCGAATATAACCAAAATGTCCTACATACAAAGGCTTAAACACTCAGCAACGGGTTAGTAAGAACACACTTTCCAATGTCCAACAAGACTCATACGAGGGCACTAAACCAGGGCATAGGGAACAGGAGGGGTCTCCTAAGTGCGGGAGCAATGGGAACTCATGAAGCAGTGGCTGTACTTTGGGTGTGGACATCATTGAGCAAAATGGGGTGCTGACCACCATTGCACTGATCCCTAGAATGGCCCCAAGAGAACTCAATATACTGTTCATTCTCCACCAAATATTAGCTCCAAAATCAGATGTGTAACTCAGAGTGATGTGCTATTATTCCCGTCCCCAGAGCCAGAGCACACAAATTTTCCTGAGGGGGTAAGAAGCAGGTGGTAAAACTGAAAGCCCCTAATTTCTTCTCCAAAGAACTGATTACATTTACAACAGAGTGGAGAAATTCAACACTATGGGTTCTCTCAAAAGCAGTGGAGATTATAGAGGGCCTGATATTTAATTCATCTCAGTCCTTCAGGAAGAAGTTAAATAAATACTTTTAAAGATGTGTAAAAATGAATAAAGTTTGCTATCAGCAAATCACTTTGAAAGAATGTAAAAGTGTATTCTTCAGGCAGAAAAAAAATGATTTCAGGATGTTCAAGATTCAGGATGGATTGAAGAACAATATCTGTTAATTAAATTCATATATCTAAATGACTATTAATGGTTAAAGTAATAATCATATCCGGGGCCTAGGACATCAATAAAGAGTTAAAATACTCCATAAAATAATATATATCATATTTTGTGTAAGTGGATATGTAGCCATTTGATATCATTATGAATTCCAAAAATAAGTATTCGAATATGCATGTAAACTGGTCTGTTCATCTGGACATGGTTAATTTATGATATGCGCATTGACTGGGCCACAGTCAGTAGGGTTTTGAGCACCCCCCTTGGTGGGTTTAGTCTCAAACATAAAAAGACATGGCAAAGGACAGAGTTGGAGTAGTTTTTGATGTTCAAGTTCTGAAGAGCAAGGACTGAAGGCCCTGGGGAAGAGAGACAACCATTCAAGTGACAGTTCACAGCTGGCCTTGGGGAGAGAGGCAAATCTTAGAGAGATTCATAGTCTAGAGCTGACCTTGTGGAGGAAATAGAGGTGCTGAGTCTAGAGATAAACACAGCCCAGGGGAGAGAGGAACCCAATAAGCCTGAACGCTGGCAAATGCCAGCAGCTGTCTTGCTCCAAGACGGGGTAACAGATTTTGGTGAAGGAAGAAACTTATGTTTTAAGTCCTGGCAAGTGTAAGCTTCTATGCCAAAAATAAATACCCTTTATAAAGACCAACAGATTTCTGGTAATTTTCATCAGCACACCCTTGGCTCAGTAATAAAAGATATAAAATGTTTTAAAGTACATTATTTGGCAAGTGAATAACAAATAATAAGTGTACATGTGGAAAGGCAAGGAAAAGTGTTATAATTTCCCCAGTAAGCATTAAAGAATACTAAATAGTGAATCTCATCCAAATAAACAGAAGGAAAAAATTTGAACAAAAATAGTCGAAAACAAAGTATTCAGGATTTCCTGGGTTTCCATTTTGGGCTTTGTTCTGTGGTCACCTTACTCATGCATTTTTGGAAGCTGCATCTTTCTCATCCTTCATAAGCCTGAAGGTTCCAGGGTTGATTTATGGGGAGTTGTTTTGTCTCCCTCATACATCTAGTGCTCTATCACTTCCGAGTTTCCTAGTTATGAAGTCACCAAACTGGATTTGATTCTCATTTGAAGCCAGAAGAGCCATGAATGATAGGACAAATAAAAATGAGATATTTTTGTGCTTCACAAATTGGACCCTTAAATGATAGATATTGGTTCTTTCCTTTTTTCTAATGAATGCATTCAATGCTATAAATTTCCCTCTAAGCACTGTTTTAGCTGCACCCCACACACTATGATGAACCATAAGACATTAAGAAGCAGAAAGATCACGTAACAAAAAGCTTGTGAGTGAAGCTATATCCACTTCCACAACAGTACAGTCTTCAGATGAAAGCAGAGAATGTAAGAAAGTTGGGAAAATATTTTCTCTGACCCCAAGCATTATTTCCTAAATAACACTTCTATGAATGTAACTTCTCTTTGAAGAAATTTGCATCGTGGTTACCTAAGCATGAGTGCATCTATGTAAGTAAAAAAGATAAAGACTATGAATTTTGCCAATTTGCCCCACATGGTAGTCCTCCCCTTTGAGTGTAATGAGGGTAAAATTTTCTGGGAACTTCAAACTCATGAGATACCCGAGAATTATTCCTTCAGAGAAACTATTTGGGATTTCATCAATTTGGGAAAGCGAGAGTCACAGCAAAGAAACATGCAGGTGTAAAACCCTGTGTATTATGGAATATTGGAAATCTTTCAGCCAGGCATTAAACCTCATTGAGCATGAAATATTCATACATTAGTTAGTATTGTAATGAACATGGGAATGCTTCCATCTAAAACAAAACCTCATGGAATGAGAGAAAATTCAAATTAGAGAGAATCCATATGTGTGTCCAAATGTAGTCTGCTCTTTACATTCATTTTTTACACATCATTTTAAACGCCTTACATTTGAACAAGCATAGAAGTGTAATACATGTTGGAAGGTTTTCAACCTGACAGAAACCTCTTTATTCATCAGAAAATTCTTACTGAAGAGAAATCATATACATGTGGGAAATTTTAATTGAAATGTCAAGTCTCAGATATGAGAGATTTCCTAATGCAATGGAACCCTATGCATGTAAGGCTTGTGAAAAAGCTTTAGGTACAAATAAAATGTCAAAGAACAAGAAAAATCTCATTCTGGGCCGAAAGAATATGAATGTAAAGGATGCAGAAAAGGCTTCAGCCAAAAACAATAGTTCATTAAACATCACAGCATTCATTCTGGAGAAAAACCCTATATATGCAATGAATGTGGAAAAGCCTTCAACCAGAAGGAACACCTCATTAACCTTCAGAGAATACATACTGGAAAGAAACCTTATGAATGTGATGGATGTGGGAAAAGTTTCATTCAGAAATCAAGACTCATTACACACCAGAGAAAACAAACTGGAGAGAAACCCTATATCTGTAAGAAATGTAGGAAAACCTTCAGTAGCAAATCAAATTTCACTGACCATGAGAAAATTCATAGTGGAGGGAAACCCTATATATGTAAGGAATGTGATATAGCCTTCAGCCAGAGGCAGTATCTCATTAAACATTACAACATTCATACTAGAGCAAATCCCTCTGAATGTAATGAATGTGGATCTCTAAAATATCTCCACGTGCAGTCTGTGCAATTTTTTCCCAATCTTTTAAGGAAGCGGCTGTGACTGCATTCAGGATGACTTTCTCCTCTTGGAAAAGTGCACTTGAATTTTGTTCTGAGATCTGCTCCTCCCACATCTTCTTCCACACTCATCTGTGTTCAATTAATTACCACTAATTTAAGCATCAAAACTCAAAATTTCTCTTATTTTATGTAAAGATAAGTTTCCATTATTTCAAATTATCTTGGGTGTTTTCACTGGTTCTTCAATCCATTACATTCTGGGTATCCATTTTAAAAATTACAATTTAAAAAATAATGCTGCCCATTATTGTAGCATTTTCTTATAAGTCACCCCAAACCTTTATATTTTTTCAGTTTCTTCATCTGATTCTGAGGTAGATACAAGTTTAACAGCCACTGAACCACAGTGACCTGCTTCCTACTTCACTCCAATTTTCATTATTATTTTAAATCAGAAATGACCTTTCATAATTAGGTGATATGCTTCTATTCTCAAGTATTTTAAGAAATTAGAAAATTTATATTCTTAAGATGTACTCCAATATTTTTCTCAAATCTGATAGGGTGTGGGACAGATGAAACTAGAGTGCATGTATTTACAAACAAAAATGTGTACCCAAAATAAGGTGCCAATGCAGATAATTCTGAGGAATGAGGAATGGGGGTTGAGGCTAGAGAAGGAAGTTTGCTGTTTGCCATAACAGACATAAATTATTTTTATACTCTTTGCATGGATAATTCGTTTACAATTTAAGAGAAATTATGAAAATAGCATACAATGAAATACAGAGTGGTTCATTTGAAGATATTGTTTTGAATCTGCAGCATTACTGGGAGGAAACTGCTCCTCACCCTTTGCAAATACAGTCTCCCATAAAATGAGAGTGCTCACTCACCTCAGCCCCCTCCCCAGCTGCCAGGACATGTGGATGCCTGCCTCAGCAAGAGTGAGCACAGAGACGAAGAGCATGGACATGACCATGTTAAGTCCACATTGCTCTCTACACGTGTCCAGATAGAGGGACATTAGCACCACAGGAGAAGACAGACTTCCCACTGCTTACTCCCTGGTGAAGAACCGCGAGAGTGAGGCACATACCTAACCGAGGCTGTGATTCCTGAACAGGGCTGTTTCCCAGTCCTCTTTTGTGGATTCAGAACCTATGATGATGGTTTTCATTGGGGCTCTGAGAGTTTGGCTCCCAAACAGGACATTCTCTCTCTGCCTTGGGGGAACTGTAGTGAACACGTGTGCCATTCCAACTTCATCAGTCATTCATCAGCTTCTTCCCATCGAAACCCTCCTTTCTCTTCTGGGGTTGAAGAGGTCTGCATCATTTTCAACACTGTTAAAATGTGTTGAAAAATTAATATTTAATTGGTCTGAGATATATCTGGCATCCACACCCTTTGAGTTTTCCTGCACACATTACACCATCGCACAACCTCACTTCGATTCTTGCCAGCCATATGTCTCAGGATTTTCTGGGATTCCTGTAGTATTTTTGAGGGTCACTGGCCTAATGTCGCTCATTCTGATGATGTTATTGGTGTAGTCAATGCTCTAATGTGAATTTTGACATTTCCTTCCTTACACCAACAGATTATATCTTGGCATGCTCTTTCTTTAGCTGCCCCAAGATTGGAGAAGTTGAATGTAGAACTGGAAAAGGACCCCTGAATCTGTGCCTGAGACCCAGAAGTATTACAGTAAGAACATCCTCCTCAGAGGGTCAACGCTGGAGGCCAAAGGAAGGAGGAAAGGGCAAAAGGAGCAGGAGCATAAAATCTCCTCTCTGTGCCCTGACTCCTCTGCTGCACCAGAACCCAGTTCCCATGCTTTTATCTGCCCCTACCCACCTCCCAAACCCTGCTTGAGCCAGGTACATCTGTGAATTTACACAAGTCACCAAGCAATGTGACACCCCTTCCTGATTCCCTGTCTGGCTGGCCTTGCTGGTCTAGAGCAATTCCCCCTCCATCTTACCAATACTCAATCCTGCTTAGTCTGAAGACACCCACAGTTTACAGGTGAATTCACTGGACTGCAGGATAACACTGCCTTTTGGAAACAGGGCAGCTCTCCAATCCTGTGTCCCTAGCTGTTTGAGTTTGCCAAATGCTGTGAATGCAAAATACCAGAAATAGGTTGGCTTTTAGTGGAATTAATTAGAGTTAAAACTTACAGTTCTGAAGCCATGAAAATGTCCAAATCAAGGCATCATCAAAAATGCTATCTTAACAAGGGTCACCTGCAGCTGGACTCCATCTAAGGTAAAATGTTTGGCCTTCCTATCTCTCTCTGCCTTCTCCTTCAAACTCACTTTGTCCCTGAGGTCAGCACTGGGACATCATACACAATTGTTCACACCTCTCCCTTATCATCTGGCCTGGATGTCTTCAGATTCAAGCTGCTCCATGACTCCATGGAGCCTCTACTCTCCCTCAGCCTCTCAGGGTTTCTCTGTCTCTCCACAGCTGTAGGAGATCCTACAGCCCTCTCCCTCATGGCAGGGTGAACATGGCAGCACTCTTTCTCTTTGTGTTCCTTTTATGTAGGATGTCCACACAATGATTGTGGTCCATACTGGTGCATGATATCTAATCAGAGGCCCTTAACTAAACTAAAGCATTCTAACAAAAAGTGACCTAATCAAAATGTCCCTTAAGTGAATCTCACCAAAATGTCCTACTTACAAAAGGCTTACACACACAGCAATGGGTAGGTAAGAACATACTTTTCAGGGGTTCACACAAGACCCAAAAGAGGGCATTAAACCAAGGCAGAGGGATCAGAAGGGATCTCCTAATTCCAGGAGAAATGGGAACACATAAAACAGTGGCTGTACTTTGGGTGAGACCATCATTTAGCAAAATGGGGTGCTGACCACCATTGCCCTGCTCCTGAGAATGGTCCAAAGAAGAACCCAATATACTGTGCTTTCTCCCCCAAATCTTAACTCCAAAATCAGGTGTGTAACTCAGAGAAGTGTTCCATTATTCCTATCCCCAAAGCCAGAGCACACAAATTTTGCCTGGGGAAGGGGGGGACAGGAATCAGGCTGTAAAACTGAAATCCCCTATTTTCTTCTCCAAAGAACTGATTAAATTTACAACAGAATGGAGAAATTCAATCTTTAGGAAGCTCTCAAATATAGTGGAGATCATAGGGGCCTGAGATTTAATTCATTTCAATACTTCAGAAAGAATTGAAATAAATACTATTACAGATGAGTAAAATCTAATAAAGTTTGCTGACAGAAACTCACTTTAAAAGAAATGTAAAAGAATATTCTTCAAGCAGAAAGAAAATAATCTCAGAAGTTTCAAGATTCAGGATGGACTGAAGAACAATATCTGTTAATTAAATTAATATATATGAATGACAATTGAATGGATAAAGTAATTATGATGTCCGAGGCCTAAGACATCAATCAAGTGTTCAAGTGCACCATAAAATAATATATAGCATAATGTGGGGAAATGGATATGTAGCAGTTTGATATCATTATGAATTCCAAAAATAGATATTAGATTATGCTTGTAAACTGGTCTGTTAATCTGGGCATGATTAAGTTAGGATAAGCGAGTTGACTGGGCCAGAGTCAGTAGGGTGTTGAGCCCCTCCCTTGGTGGGTGGGCTCTCAGACATAAAAAGACATGGCAAAGGACAGAGTTGGAGTAGTTTTTGAGGTAGGAGTTCTGATGAGCAACAACAGAAGTCCCCAGGGTAAAGAGACAAGCAATTCCCCTGACAGTTCACAGGTGGTCTTGTGGAGAGAGGCAAAGCTTAGAGAACCTCATAGTCTACAGCTGACCTTGTGGAGTAAAAAGAAGCACTGAGCCCAGAGAGAAAGTCAGTCATGAAAAGAGAGGAACCAAAGAAGCCTGAACTTTGGCAAATGTTGGCAGCTGTTTTGCTCCAAGATGGAGTAAGAGAATTTGGTGAAGGAAGAAACTTATGCTTTATGGCCTGGTAAATGTAACCTTCTACCCCAAATAAATATCCTTTCTAATGACCTACAGATTTCTGGTATTTTGCATCAGCACCCCCTTGGCTGACTAATACAGGATATAAAATGTTTAAATTTATATTATTTGGCAAGTCAATAACAAATAATAAGTGAAGGTTTGGCAAGGCAAGCAAAAGTGTGAAAATTTCCTCAGTAAACTTTAAAAAATGTAAAATAGTGCCTCTCATCTAAATAAATAGTTCAAATCAATGAGGACATATACTGTGCATCCATCAATGCCTGGATTACTTTAATCAACATAAGATCTTCAAGGATCATCCACGTTATTTCGTGTGTTAGCACTTTATTCATTCTTACAGCTGAGTAATATTCCATTGTATGTATGAACCACGTTTTGCTTATCCAGTCCTCTGTTGATGGGCACCAGGGCTGTTTCCAACTTTTGGAAATGGTGAACAATGCTGGTATAAACAATGGTGTGCATATGTCTGTTCGTGCCTTTGCTTTCATTTCTTCTGGGTATTTACCCAGCAGTTGAATGGCTGGATCATATGGAAGATCTATTGTTAGTTTCCTGAGGAACTGCCAAACTGGCTTCCAAAGTGGCTGGATCATTACACAATCCCACCAACTGGGGTTGGGGGTTCCTATTCCTCCACATCCTCTTCAACACTTAGAGTCTGCTGTTTTTTTAATAGCTGTCATTCTGATGAGTGTAAATCATATCTCAGTGTAGTTTTGATTTGCATTTCCCTGATAGCAAGTGATGTGGAGCATTTTTCATGTGCTTGTTTAGCCCTTGGTGTTTCTTCCTTGAAGTGTCTTTCAGGTCACTTGCCCATTTTTAAATGGGCTGTTTGGCTTTTTATTTTCAAGGTGTAGGATTTCTTTATATATGCAGGATATTGGGCTCTTATCAGATATATTGTGGCCAAATATTTTCTACCATTGGGTAGGCTGCCCTTTTATTTTCTTAATAACCTACTTTGAGGTGCAGAAGTTTTTAATTTTGAGGAGATCCCATTGATCTATTTTTTCTCTTGCTGCTCATGCTTTGGCTATGAAGTTCATGAAAACATTTTGTATCACAAAGTCCTGTAGATACTTTCCTACATTATCTTCTAAGGTCTTTATGGTTTGGGCTCGTATATTTAGATCTTTGATCCATCTTGAGTTGATTTGTGTATAAGCTGTGAGATGGTATTCTTCTCTCATTCTTTTGGATATGGATAACCAGTTCTCCAAGCACCACTTGTTAAAGAGGTCATTCTCTCCCAACTGAGTGGCCTTGGTAATCTTGTGGAATATCAGATGACTGTATATGTGAGGATATATATCATAACTCTCAATTCAATTCCATTGGTCAGTAGGTCTATCCTTGTGCCAATACCATGTAGTTTTGATCACTGTAGCTTTGAAACATGTTTTAAAGTCTGGTAATGTGATACCTACAACTTCATTTATCTTTTTCAATATGTCTTTGGCAATTCGGGGTCTCTTACCTTTCCAAATATATTTTGTATTAGTTTTTCCAGTTCCTTAAAAAATATAGTGTTGATTTTTATTGGGATTGCATTAAATCTGTAGAGTAGTTTGGGTAGAATAGATATCTTGATGATGTTTAGTCTTGCAATATATGAAAAGGGAATATTTTTCCCTTTATTTAAGTCTTCTTTGATTTCCTTTAACAGTGTTGTGTAGATTTCTGTATATACGACCTTTACATCTCTTGTTAAATTTATTCTTAGGTATTTGATTCTTTTAGTTAGTATTGTAAATGGCATTTTTTTCTTGAGTTCCTCCTCTGATTGCTCATTATTCGTGTACAGAAATGCTACTGATTTTTGAGCAGTGATCTTATAGCTTGCAACATTACTGAACTCCTTTATAAGTTTCAGAAGCTTTGTTGTAGCTTTCTCTGGGATTTCTACGTATAGGATCATGTCATCTGCAAATAATGAAAGTTTTCATTCTTCTTTTCCAATCTGGGTGCCCTTTATGTCCTTTTCTTGACTCAGTGCTAGAACAAGTACTTTTAAGACAATGTTAAATAATAATGATGATAGTGGGCATCCTTGTCTTATTCCCGATGTCATAGGGAAGGCTTTTAGGATTTCACCATTGAAGATGAGTTAGCTTTGGATTTTCATATATACTCTTTATCATATTCAGAAAATTTCTTCTATTCCTATTTGTTGCAGTGTTTTTACCAGGAAAGAGTGCTGTATTTCACAGAATGTTTTTTCTGCATCTATAGAGAGGATCATGTGTTTTTTTCTTTCAGTTTGTTTATGTGGTGTATTAGATTGATTGATTTTCTTATATTGAACCATCCTGGCATACCTGGGATGAAACCCACTTGGTCGTGGTGTATAATCTTTTTGATATATTGTTGAATGCAATTAAGAAGTATTTTGTTGAGGATTTTAGCTTCGAGGATCATTAGAGAAATTGATCTGTAATTTTCCTTTTTAGTGGGATCTTTGTTTGGTTTTAGTATTAGGGTAATGTTGGCATCGTAGAATGAGCTAGGCAATATTCCTTATATTTCTATTCTTTGGAAGACCTTAAGTAGAATGGCTGTTAGCTCCTTCTGGAATGTTTGGTAGAATTCAGCTGTGAAGCCATCTGGTCCTGGGCCCTTCTTAGTTGGGAGTTTTTTGATGAGTGAGTCTACCTCTTTACCGTAGTTGGACTGTGGAGTTCATCAATTTCTTCTTTCATCAATGTAGGATGTTCGTGAGTTTTTACAAACTTGTCCATTTCCTCTAAATTTTCATTCTTGTTGGCATATAATTTTTCAAAGTATCCTCTTATGATGCTCTTTATTTCCGTGGAGTCAGTAGTGATATCCTCTTGCTCATAACTTATTTTGTGTAGTTGCATCTGTTCTCTATTTTTCTTTGTTAGTCTAGCTAAGGGTTTGTCAATTTTATTGATATTGTCAAAGAAACAGCTCTTGGTTTTGTTTATATTTTCTAGTGCTTTCCTACCCTCTATTTTCATTTAGTTCAGCTGTAATCCTTTTTACTTCCTTCTTTCTACTTCTTTTAAGTTTAGTTGGTTGTTGTTTTTCCAATTCCTCCAAGAGTGTTTAGGTCTTCAATTTTAGCTCTTTCTTCTTTTTTAATATATTTATTTATGGATATGAACTTCCCTCTCAGGACAGCTTTGGCTACATCCCATATGTTTTTATAGGTTGTGTTGTCATTTTCATTAGTTTCAAGGTAGTTACTGATTTCTTTTGAGATTTCCTCCTTGACCCACTGTTTGTCTAAGAGTGTGTTTTTTAACTTCCATATCCTAGTGCCTAACCTGTTTCTCTGGCCCTTAGTGATTTCCTATTTAATGCCATTGTCATCAGAGAAATTACTTTGTATAATCTCAATCTTTCTGAATTCATTGAGAGTTTTTCTGTGGCCTAGCTTGTGGTCTATCTTGGAGTGTGATCCATTTGCACTCAAGAAGAATGTAAATCTTAATGTATTGGGGTATATTGTTCTGTATATTTCTACTAAGTCCAGGTTCTCTAATGTATTGTTGAGAGTCTTTGATTCTTTGTTGATTCTCTGTCTAGATGTTCTGTCTAATGATGATAATGGTGTATTAAAGTCCCTGTTATAATTGTAGAGGCTTTTATTTCTCCACTTAGCTTTTCCAGAGTTTACCTCATGAAATTTGAGGCAACTCAATTAGGTGTGTAAATGTTTATGATTTTTCTCTCTTCTCGAGAGCTTTCCCCAGTTACTAAAATATAGTGTCCATTTTTGTCTCTTACAATAGTTTTGAATTTAAACTCTATTCTGTCTGATATTAGAAAGGCTACTCCTGCTCTTTTATGGCTATTGTTAGCTGGTAAAATTGTTTTCCACCATTTACTTTCAGTGTCCTTGAATCCCTGCGTCAAAGGTGGGTTTCTTGTAGAAAGAATATGATGGATCATATTTCTTTATCCATTCTGCCCATCTGTGTCTCTTGAGTGGTGAATTTAATCCATTAACATTCAGTGTTATTACTCGCAATGAATTCCTTACTTCAGCCATATTTTCTTTGGATTAATGTATGTCATATATTGTTTTGTTTCTGTTTTTATTTTTTATTTTTGGTTGTTTTTAAACTCTCTTAACTCTTGATTTGTCCTTTCACCTTGTAGGACTTCCTTTAGTATTAATTGAAGTGACAGTTTCTTATTGACATACTCTCTTAATTTCTGTTTTTCTGTGAATATTTTGAACTTTCCATCATTTTTGAATGTCAGTTTTGCTGGATACAGAATTCATGGCTGGAAGTTTTTTATTTTAGTACTTTGACTATGTCATACTACTGTCTTCTTTCCTCTATGGTATCAGATGAGAAATCAGCACTTAATCTTATTGTGCATCCCTTGTATATGATGGTTCTCTTTTCTCTTGCTGCCTTGAGTATTTTCTCTTTGTCTCGAGCATTGGATAGATTTACAAGTATGTGTCTTGGAGTTGGCCTGTTGGGATTTATACTGTTTGGGGTGCACTTTGCTTCCTGCATCTGCACATCCATCTCTCTCAATAGGATTGGGAAATATTCAGCCATTATTTCCTTCAACACTCCTTCTGTTCCGTTTCCCTTCTCTTCTCCTTCTGAGATGCCCATAATGTGTGTGTTTGTGTGTTTTGTGTTGTCAGTTAAATCCCTGAGTCCCTGTTGGATTTTTTATATTTTTTTGCCTCTCTGTTTGATTTCAGCTGTATTGTCTTCCACATCACTAATTCTTTCTTCTGCCTGTTCAAATCCGTTGTTATGTGAATCCAGCATCCTTTTGATTTCTTGGATTGTGCCATTGATCACCATCATATCTGTTATCATTTTTTGTATGTTTCCAATTTCTTCAGTATGTTCTCCCAGTTTATTCTTTATATTATTAATGTCTTCCTTCACCTCATTAATTTGTTTCATGATATTTGTTTGGGAATCTTTGATTAGTTGTTCGATGTTCTGCATATATTCCTGGTTTTTAGTTTGTTCATTGGAGTGGTCCATTTCTTCCTGTTTCTCAGTGTGGTTTGTAATTTTTTGTTGCCCTCTGGTCATCATTTTATCTTCCTGGGTTTATTCAGTTGATTAGCTTCTCTCAATCCTCTCAAGTTTTATTTAGTTGGTGGTTCTGGGTGTGTGTTTTCTCTTTGACACCTTTTCTTCTTATTTTGTTTCCTTGCTTCCTTCTATGTTACCTTGAAGGAAAAAAATATTGCCAGAGGGATTGAAAGATGTGAGAAAGGAAGAAGGACAATAGTAATATTGGTAAAAGTTAGAAAATGGGCCAAATAGGACTTAGTGAAATGAATATTTAACTGGGTAGGCAGTGTACAGTAATAGGAAAAAAAGTGACATGCCTACAATGGGGTGGGAAACCAAATAGAGGAATATATATATAATGATTTAGAAGGCTAGAATGATGAGGAGTGAGAGAAAGAGTAAAAAAAAGGGCTTAAAGGAAAAAGTTCATATTAAGAAAATAAGAAGTAAAAAAAATAGAATAGAAATTGGCACCCTTAATTTGTGGACAAATGAAACAGCGTGGTGTCTAAGAACTGCAACAGAAAGCAGAAGGCAGAGAGATGAAGGAAGGATTAGAGATAGCTTGGGATACAATATCAATATAGCCCGAGAATGGGAAATCACTGAAGAAAAGGAACATCAAATAAGAGATAAGGTAGCTGCACCTAATTTTTTTTAAATGAAGGAAAACAGAAAGGTGTAGGAAACAGGAAAGAAAAGCAAGAGACAACTAATAAACAGAGAAAAACCAAATAACCACAACAAGGAGCAGTCAAACAAAGATAAGGAGGAAGTGTTCCTTCTAAGGTCCTTGTGGATCCTCTCAGCCTGCTTGTGTTTATCAATTTCCCTTCTGGGTTCTGTCTGAAGGTTTTGAGGTAGATTTTTGGTATTATACTAAATTAAGAACAGGAATTCATTGTTTAAAGTGATTGTCTTCTTCTTCTTTTTATTTTTTTGTGTGATGTCCCAAAAGACATCCTCTGCTAGATCACCCCCTTCACCGATGGGACCATAAATAGGCACGTGGAAACTAATCAAGCCCTTCATACTTCTTGGCCTCTGCAGGGGAGTGTAGCTATGATGCTTGTCAGGGCAGAGCAATAAAATTGGTTGTCTCTGGCCCCTCTAGGGCCAGGCCTCAGTGTCAGTGGGCTGCTGGGTAAATCAGGTTTCCTCAGCAGATTCCCCTCTGCCCTCAGCTTGGGGCTGTTTCAAGCTGTCTTATATGATCCCCAAAGCTATGAGGGGTCCAGACAGTCAAATCCACAGACATAAAACCTCACTACACCTTCTGTCAGAGCCCTCCCTCCCTCAAAATAGGCTGCCTCAAAGAGGGAGCAGAGTCATGGTTGCAGGATTCATGGTTCAAACCAGCCATTGTCCCTGTGGGTGGGGCTCTGCCATCTGTGTTAACAACAACAGGCAGGCTCAAAACTCAAGAAACTCCACCGGTCACTCAACACTGTCGATCTGCCCACTTCTAGGTGACCCAAACTTCTCATTCTGTGTGCCCATAGCCCAGACCCTTGGGTAGGTCCCTGCCCACAATTGGCCATCCCCAGAGGGCTAGTCAGTGACTATCCTCCTAAACAAATACCATCTTCCTCTTTCCTGTAGCATTTTCTTTAAGGCACCCCAACCATATATAATTTTTCAGTTTCTTCACCTGATTCTGATGTAGATTCAAGTTTAACAGCCACTGAACTACAGTGGCCTGCTTTCTACTTAACTCCAACTTTCCTCATTATTTTAAATCAGAAATGATCCTTTCATAATAAGATGATATACTTCTAATCTCACGTATTTTAAGAAGTTAGAGATTTATTTAAATTTTTAAGTTGTACTCCAATATTTTTCTCATATGTGATAGGATGTGGGACGGATGAAACTAGAGAATGCAGGTATTTACAAACAGAAATGTGTACCCAAAAGGATCTGTCAATGAAGATAATTCTGAGGAAGGAGGAATGGGGGTGGAGGCCAAAGAAGGAATTTTACTGTTTGCCATAACAGACATAAATTATTTTTATAATATTTGCATGGATAATTTGGTTTAAATTAAAAAGAAATTATGAAAATTATACACAATGAAATCATACAGAGTGGTTGATTTGAAAATATTGTTTTATATCTGCAAAATTACTGGGGGGCACTTCCCCTCACCCTTTGCAAAAACAGTCGCCCATAAAAGAAAACTGCTCTCTTCCCTGGGTACCCTCCCATGCTGCCTGGATGGGTGGAGGCACCCCTCAGCAAGAGTGAGCATGGATCACAAGGAGCATGGACGTGACCGTGTGAAGGCAACACTGCTCTCTGCACATGTCTGTTTAGAGGGCTGTTAGCACCACAAGAGAAGACAGACTTCCTGCTGCTTTCTCCCCAGTGAAGACCAGCCAGAGTGACTCACATCACTAACAGGCTGTGATTGCTTAAGCAGGGCTTTCTCCCTATTCTCCTTTGTGGATCCAGAACCTATGATGATGGTTTTCACTGGGGTTCTGAGAGTTTGGTTCCAAAAAAGGACATTCCTTCTCTGGATTGGGGGAACTGCAGTGAACATGTGTTACATTCTAGCATCTTCAGTTGTTCATCAGCTTCTTCCCATCCAACCCCTCCGTTCTCTTCTGGGATTGAGGAAGTCTGCATCATTTCAACACTGTTAAAAGTCTGTTGAAAATTTAATATTTAATTAGTCTGAGAAATATCTGGTATCAGCACCCTCTAAGGTTTTCTGCAAACATTGCTTTCTCTCATAACCTCATTTCTATTCTTGTCAGCCCTAGATCCCAGAACTTTCTTGGATTTCTGTACTATTCATTAGGGTCACTGGAATAATGTTGCTCATTCTGGTGATATTATTGCTGTTGCCAATGCTGTAATGTGAATTTTTACATTTTCTTCCTGTCACCAACAGGTTTTTTCTTGGCATTGCTCTTCCTTTAGCTGTACCAAGATTGGAGAAGGTGAACATAGAGCTGGAAGGAGGAGACAAGAGTCTGTACCTGAGAACCAGGAGGGGTAAAGTAAGAGCAGCCTACTCAGAGGGTCAATGGTGTAGGCCAAGGGAATGAGGAAATGGCAAAAGGAGCAGGAGCAGGTAGTCTCCTCTCTGTTCCCGGACTCCTCTGTGCACCAGAACCCAGGTCCTGTTCTTTATATCACCCTGCACAGCTGGCCAACACCTGTCTGAGGTAGCTACATCATACTGGGGCATCTGTGACTTTATACTAGTCCAAAAACCTTGTGACTCCCTTCCATGACTCCTTGTCTTCCAGGTCGTATGACCAAGAGCACTTTCCCCTCTGTCTTAACAGTACTCACTCATGCCTAGTCTGGAGACACCCACAGTTTACACATGGATTCACTGGGCAGCTGTATCACACTGCCATTTGGGAACAGGTCAGCTCCCCAAACTTATATGCCTAGCTGTTTGAGTTTGCAAATATCTGCCAATGAAAATACCATAAATAGGTAGGCTTTTATTAGAATTTATTAGGGTTAAAGCTTACAGTTCTGAGGCTGTGAAAATGGCCAAACCAAATCATTATCAAAAATGCTGTCTTCACAAGAGTCCACTGCTGCTGGATTCCTACCGAGGGAAAATGTTTTCTCAGCCTTCTTTCTCAGCCTTCTCCTCCAAACTCACATTCTCCCTGAGCTCAACAGTGGGCCATCAGACATAATTGCTCACATCTTTCCCTTCTCCTCTGGTCTGGATATCTTCAGCTTCAAGCTGCTTCATGACTCCAGCCTCTGGCCTCTCCTTCAGCCACTCAGGGTTTCTCTGTTTCATCACAGCTGTAGTAGATCCTGGAGCCCTCTCCCACATGACAGTATAAACATGACAGCACTCTTTCTTGGTGTGCCCCATATATGTAGGACTTCAGTAGAAGGATTGGGGTTCATCCTCGTGCCTGAAATGAAATTAGAGGCCCTTGACTACCCTAGGGGAATCTAACAAAATGACCTAATCAAAACCTCCCTTATATGAATCTAACCAAAATGTCCTATATACAAATGGCTTACACACAGAGCAATCGGTTAGTAAGAACATAGTTTCCCAGGGTCCACACAAGACTCAATCGAGGGCATTAGCCCAGGGCACAGGGATCAGGAGGGGTCTCGTGAGTCTGGGAGAAATGGGAATTCATGAAGCAGTGGCTGTACTTTGGTTGAGGCCACCATCCTGCTTTTTTTGCATCCCACAAACTATGAAGAAGCATAGGACATTAAAAAGCAGAAAGTACCCATAACAAATGTTTTGTGAGTGAAGCTATATCCACTTCCACAACAGTAGAATCCTAATATGAAGGCAGAGAATGTAAGAAAGTTGGGAAAATATGTTCTCTGACCACAAACATTCTTTCCTCAAAATAACACTTCTATGAATGTAACTTCACTTTTAAGGAGTTTTCATCATGCTTGCTTAAGCATGAGGGAATCTAAGGAAAAAAGAATGAAGACAATGAGTTTTTCCAGTATGACCCACATGGTAGTCCTCTCCTTTAAGTGTAAAGAATGTGAAGTTTTCTTGGAAATTCAACCTCAGGACATACCTGTGAATTAATCGTTCAGAGAAACAATTTGGGATTTCATGAATTTGGGAAAGCTAGAGTCACATTAAGAAAGATGCAGGAGTAAAACCTTGTGTATGTAAGGAATATTGTAATTCCTTCAGCCATGCATTAAATCTCATTGAATATGAAATTTCATACATTAGTTAACATTGTAATGAACATGGGAATGCTTCTATATGAGACAAAACTTCATGGAATATGAGAAAATTCAAACTAGAGAGAATCCATATGTGTGACCTGAATGTAGTCTCCAATTTATATTCATATTTTTTACTCCTCATTTTAAAAGCCATACGGGGGAACAAACATAGAAATGTAATACATATTGGAAAGTTTTCAACCAGAAAGAAAGCCACTTTATTCTTTATTGGATAAGATGCTGAGAGACAGAGCACAAAGGGTTAAGCATTTAAAAAGCATGCTTGCTGGCAGTTAAACATTATTAAATGTCTCCAAGAGCACTGCATACTGCAGACATCAGTGGGAGGAGGCAGAGTGGAATGAACACACCGCTAAGATGTTATTGTCTGAATTCTGAAGGAAGATTGTCTGGGATCACAGAAACAGGCAGCGCTCTCATGTAACAAGCTGAAAAAATATTGAAGAACGTCCTACTTTTGTTATGAGCTTTGTAGTATAATAAACAGCTTCAGGCTAAATAAACTTGCCTGCATTCACATGGAGTGAGGTCCCCTGATCATAAAATTTCTTTGGATCATTCCCAGCACTGTCTACCTCCACGATGAGTTACAACAGATGGCTCCCAAAGTGGCACATGACTTGTCTTTTCTCTGGATAAATGTTGTGGAAACAAGGACCTCTGGGTAGGACAGTTCTTGCATTCTGTTGGTGAGTCGAATAATCTTGATCATCAGGGTAATGGATAATCAGTCAACTCTGTTAGAGGAACATGCCCTAGATTTGAAGACCCTGTTAAAGAATACAGGGTTATCTGTGTCGATCCTAGAGTTACTGGAAGTCTTTTCTCTCGTACAGAAATATTCTAATTGGCTTCAGTCGTAAGGGCAGAATGTTTTAAACCTGAAACAATGGAAGTTAGTAATGAAAGCTTTAAAAAGAATTCCTCAAAGGGGAAAAATAATTCCCATACATGTATGTTCTTTGTATAGTCTTCTTTCTGTTGCTCTTGAACCATTACCTTCAGATGAAAATGAAGATATTAAAATGAACACTGCTTTTGTGAAAACTGTAGCAGAACAAGCTAATGATGATATTAATGAAAATATATATGAAAAAATTAATGAACAAGCAAAAAAAGATAAACTCATGTCTAATAAAAAGAAAAAAAAAAACAGAAAAAGGGAGTTTATGCAATTTTTCCAGTGGTTGTTAAGCCATCCGCACCAAAATATGATTTTTTGCCTTTTGAAGCAGCATCTCCTCCTACTAGGTATCTACTGATCCATTGTTTACAACATTTGTTGAACCTCCAAATGTTTCTGTTTTTGTGCCAGCACCATCCTCTTCAATTATGAAAAGTATAGCACAGGGAAGTAGAGTAGGAAATTCAGAGGCTATGCAATAATTCTTTTTACTTTTCCAATAACAGTAACTCAAATTCCAGTAGATGCTAACAATCCCCAAGGGTGTGTACAACATGAGCATGCTCCTATTCCATTTAAAACTATCGAAAAATTAAAACAAGCATGCATTCAATAAGGTGTAAATTCTCCTTATACTCAAGAATTGGTGCAAAAAATGGCACAAGCAAACAGATTAATACCCTGGGATTGGGATTTTTTAGCTCAAGCTGTTCTTAATTCAGGAGAATTTTTACAATTTAAAACTTGCTGGGCTGATGAAGCTAATATTGCAGCATGATGAAATCAACGGCAAAATGCACTAGTGCCTATTACTCCTGAATGAATATTCGAAACATGTCAATAGCCTGGGATTCCTTGCCAAGCTCAATATGATGATATTGTCATTGTATAAGTATGATTGTGTGGCCTAGCTGTCTGGTGATGAATCTACACACCTGGACAGGCTGTACAATCATTTTAAAAAATTGTTCAAGGAAATACTGATCACTATGATGATTTGGTAGCAAGCCTGGCAGATGTAGTCAACATGACAGTAACTCAACCAGATCTTTTATAAAATGCTTATTCTAATGTTGGATTTGATAATGCTAACAGTGAATGTAAAAAGGCTTTATGTCCAATAAAGGCAAATGGAAGGACTTTACAGGATTATATAAAAATATGCCAAAACATTGGGCCTTATGCCTATAACAGGAACCTACTTGCAGCTGCTCTAAAGGGATATAGTCCTATGATTACTAATTTAAATTGCTCTAAATGTGGGAAACCAGGTGATATGAAAAAATATTATCAAGCCAAAACTAGTGTAAGAGCTCCATTTAGGGGAAAAAATAAATCAGTACCAATTCGTGTGTATCCAAAATGCCAAAGAGGGTTACACTGGGTCAAGGAATGCCATTCTAAATATCATAAAAATGGTATTCTCATTAATAATTTAAGGATCTTCAAGCACGCCTTACTCAAGGCCCTCAGACAAACAATATAAGCATATTTCCCAGCCTTGCTCAAATCTACCCAATCAGCAACACAGCAATTCACTCCAGGCTGTAAGAGAACTTAAGGCAGTTACCAAAAGCAGTACAGCTGTTGATCCTTCCTCAGCTGAAACAAAGTTTAGTATTCCTTCACTGGGTATACCAAAAATTAAGAACAGGAATTAAAGGGCCTATCCCAGATATCTGAACTTTGAGCCTAAATGTACTCCTAAAGAGTAGTAATCCAAAATATACATGTTAAATATCTGTACACACTCCTAAATTACATCTTAACTGTATTTATGCTGTTTAAGTTGTCCTGGCTGCTTGCTGATTATGAACAAATGTGTTTCAAAGAACAAGCTTATATATTACAGGTAACACAGACTACATAAAAAATCTTAAAAACAGTAAAATCAAAGATGTGAAATGATGGAGGGCTTGAAGACAGCCATACCAATGGAGTGAAAATTATGGGTCAAATTAGTAAGCATTATGTTTCTGTTAGTGCATCATAATTCTTTTCTGTATTTCTCTGTTTGTTCTGTGTCAGCATATATTTTAATACCTCCAGAGGGTAATATTAAATTGATAAATGAAGATTATTATGGGAGCTCTATTCAAATGGCCAAAAATTAAATAAGTGCATATATTAATAAATAAATATGGATATTAGTTTAAAATAATAAAAATAATTATACTCAAATTACATCATTATTCTAACAAGTTTGTTTAATGTGGATGGTAATTATAGGTTGTCAGAAGTTTGCTTGGAAGTAGTTTCTAAAGCCATTGTGGTAACTTAAGTATGGATGTTATATAGAATGTGCTTTATTATTAAAGAAAAGAAAGTCATTTTATCCTAAGATAAAATAACTAGTTATTAAAACAATGTAAAATGTGGGACAAAATCTGAATAAATATAAAAGTGCAAAAGGCTTGTGAAAAAGGAATTTTTGTGGTCTAAGCTAAGTAAAATTTTAGCAGTCTATCTAAAAAATTTCTAAAAGCTTTAATGTCAAACAATGTAATAATATAAAGTTGAAGATTTATTCTTTCTCAAAGTTTCTGAAGTCAGTCTGTTTTAGTAAAAGTTTACAAAGTTTTTTTCCTAAATAATCAGTATGTATTAAAGAATGTCTGTTTTATCAAAAGAGCTTCTTGTACTTTAACCTTATCATTTCCATTGAAAAACAAGTCTTATCACTTTTAAAAAGAACACAATGTCCGAACCTGCCTTCTCAAAGTCAAATCCTGAAAGATGACTTTTATTTCATACTGCCACAAATAACTGGGTCTTTTACCTAAAAAAAAGGTAAAATACTAAAAATAGTTAAGTTCTTGTGATATAAGTTGAATGAAGTATTTAAAATTGTTTTACAATTAAAAGAAATTTTCTAATTTTATAACAATTAAAGTTATATGAATGAAAAGTTCATATGAATACTTTAAAAGTGTATAAAATTCCTGAAAATATAACAATATTTCAATAAAATAGTAAATAAAGTATAATGTTATTAATCATAATATTTAGTTATAACTACAAGAAGAAAGCAGCCATTAAAGGCTGCCGGGGTAGTGCATAACAGTAAAATAGAGTAAAATAAAATAACACCCCAGCAGCATGCGGTGGTCCCAAATATTGCTTTTTGTTTCAAAAAATTAATATCCAGTTATGTCACTATCACTTTGTTTTAAAATTTAATTAAGCTTTCTTTAATATTTTCTTAAACAAGTCAAACCAGCCCACATTCCCCTTCCTGTAAAATAACCAGCATTAAATCAAGTTTATATTCAACACTGTAAGCAACTGCCCCAATTCTAACTATAATGTTAAAAACAAAACAAATGAAAATTATAAATTAATGTATTATGCCACAGCTCAAATAAGAAATACTAATTTGTTTTTACCTATGCCTCAAAATTTACAAAATAAAGAAATTGAGGTCATTCTAATCATGCTACTAAGAATCTTAAATGCTTAAGAAATAAAAGTTTATTCATTGGATGTCTGTTGTATAATCTACTGTAGTTATGAATTATGTATAATATACTTAAATAATAAACTTTAATAAAATACATTGTATACTTAGGTAATTTAATAACATGTATATCACACATAAATGAATTTTATGAAATGTATATGCAAATCTCTTGTTTTGAATTTTGACAGTCCTGAAATTAATATATTAAAAAACAAGTCTGGCAAGTATTGTTCAAGCCTAAAAGTAAAGCATCATACAGAAAACTTTGTTAATTAAAAAAAACAATGCCTTGCCAGTTAACACTTTTCACATTTCAGGAAAAATATTGGAAAGTAAAATAGTAAGCACATCAAGGAAGTTTTGTAACAAATTAAAAAAAAATAAAGTGCATTTCAACGGGTGTTGTATTCCTCCCTGGGGGATCTGGCCACTCTCCCAGTGATTGATGCATAAACCTTAAAATGTACTGCCCAGGGAGTGTTGTATTCCTTCCTGTGGAGGCTGGTCCCTTCCTTGGAAATTAGCAAACTACTCACAAGTTAGCAACTATAGTATCAAATTCATTAATCCTAAACACAGTCAACCAAAACTCTAGTATCAGTTGCCACTTCAACACTTCCCAGCTAAAAGCTAAATATTGGTAGGTATATATATAACAGACTGCTCTATTTATCTGTCATTCTGTAACTTTGTTCAATATTGACTTAATCTTTTAATTAGTTATGTTATTTGTTTCTCACCCTAATTGTCAATTAAGCTTTTTAAACAAAATATATATTAAAGTTTATCTTATATCTACCCAGGACTCTAGCCAAAAATAAGCAGTACATCAGTGTATGCCCTCATTTAGTAAGCCTGTGAATGTATGTATATTTATCATTAAAAATTAACAGTTAAAATTCTATTTATAAATGCCTCAAAAAGAAAAAAGGGGAAATGGTGAGGTGTGAGAACAATTATTTCAAGTGTTATTTACAATAAATTTTTTAAGGCCAAGGTCAGAATCATATACATCAGCAGCAGAGCATTTCTGGCAAAAATCAGGCAAAAATTCAGAAACAAATACTGGACAACTAGTTTATTGAAAGCATAAAGATAATAACCAATGGGAAAAGGCAGAACTTTAGTTAGGATATAGGGTCGAGGTTTTGCTGTTATTATTATAGATAAAGGAGACCAGCTTTGGATCCTATCCAGACGTCTGAAACCTAGACATAAACAATCCAAAGGAAAAAAAAAACGCAAAAGCAGAAAAGATGGATAGTACTACTGCAGTTCTAATAGGACATCAGCAACATGGAATATGGCTTCTGGTTTGCATGAATCACTGCTGGCAGTCTTCCCCTGAGAGCCAAATCCTTTGGCACATTTTAAATCATTATTTCAAGAGAACCAAATGTTTGTCTGAATTAATTATACCTGCTGTATTAGGATATATAAATATTTTTACAGCAGCTGCTGTGGCAGAAACTGCCCTACATGAGAGCTATCCAAACATGACAATGTGTTAGAAATTGTCATAAAAATGCTAATGAGCTATGGCAAAGTCAGGTATATATTGATGAACAGATTGACAATCTTAATGACTTAGACATGACTGTTACACAAATGGGAGGTCAGGTATATAATCTAAATATAAAACAGGGTTTGAAGTGTGATTAGAATGAAAGTGCTTTTTGTATCACTCCTCTCCCCTAAAATGATTCCCATTATGAATGGGAAAAATTAAAAATCCTTCAATAGGTCATCACACAAATTTATCTATAGAAATTACAGATTTGCAAAAAAGAATTCTGAGCATGTCTCAGAATCAACTTACTTCGCTTCCAGGTAGTGAATTTTGGCAATCTGTGACTGAGCACTTAAATAAAATATACCCCTTACACTGGTGGAAATCAACCTCTGTACTTGCTAACTTCTTTGTGGTGATCATTGGTGCTCTGCTACTCTTAACTGTATTAGGAGGCATTCACAAACCCTGCTGTCCTGCATTAATATGGCTGAAAAGGCCATCCATGCCAATAACTTGATTCTGCTTAAAAGCCTTAACTCTGAAGATCCCTGTCCATGGAGCTTGGCTGGTGACCAGTGATGGGTAAGACTTTCAGAGGAGGGTAACCTAAGACTGGCAAAGTCACCCTGGACAAAATACGAAAAAAAAATGGGGGGGGTGATTGTTGGAAAAGATGCTGAGAGCCAGAGCATAAAGGGCTAAGCATTTAAAAAGCATGCTTTCTGACAAAGAAACATTAGTAAATGTCTCCAAGGACACTACATACTACAGACATCAGTGGGAATTGGCAGAGCAGAATGAACACACCAGTAACATGTTATTGTCTGCCTTCCCAACAAAGATTGTGAACACAGAAACAGTCAGCCCTCTCACATACTAAGCTGAGGAACTAGTGGATGCCCTACTTTTGTTATCGGCTTTGTAGTGTAAAAAGCAGCTTCAGCATAATTAAACTTGCCTGCATTCCACATTGAGTGAGATTCCCTGATCCCAAATTTTCTTTGGATCATTCCCAGCACCATTTACCTCCATGTTGAATTATAACTGATGTTGCCCATGTGGGGCATGACTACACTTTTCTCTGTACCAGTGACATGGAAATAAGTACTGCTGGGTTGCAAAGTCCTGGAATTCTGTTGGTGAGTCGAATAATCTTGATCATCAGGGAAATGGGTAATCAGTTGACTCTGTTAGAGGAATATTCCCAAGTTTTGAAAACACTGTTAAAGGATACAGGGGTATCTGTGATGACCCTAGAATTACTAAAACTCTTTTCTATTGCACAGAAACATTGTTATGTATGGTCTTTCTATAGTCTTATTTCTGTTGCTCTTCAACCATTACAGTCAGATGAAAATGAAGATATTAAAATGGATACTGCTATTGCTAAAACTATGGCAGAACAAGCTAATGATGATTTTAATGAAATATATATGAAAAAATTAATGAAAAGGCAAAAACACATAAAATCATGTCTAATAGAAAGGAAAAAAAGAAATAAGGAGTTTATGGAACTTTTCAAGCAGTTGTTAAGCCATCCGAACCAAAAGGTAATTTATTGACTTTTGAACCAACATCTGCACCTACTACATCATTTGATGACCCTCCAAAAGTTTTGTTTTTGTGCCAGCACCATACTCTTCAATTATTAGAAGTATAGCACAGAGAAATAGAAAAGAAAATTCAGAGGCTATGCAATTTTTTCACTTTTCCAGAAACAGTAACTCAAATTCCAGTAGATGCCAACAATCCCCAAGGGGGTGTACAATATGAGCATGCTCCTATTCCTTTTAAAACTATAAAAAAAAATTAAAAAGTATGCACTCAATATGGTGTAAAATCTCCTTATACTCAGAATTGGTGCAAGAAATGGCACCAGCAAACAGATTAATACCCTGGGATTGGGAGTTGTTAGCTCAAGCTGATCTAAATTCAACAGATTTTTTTCAATTTAAAACTTGTTGTACTGTCCAGAGAGTGTTGTGTTCCTTCCTGAGGAGGCTGGCCCCTTAGTCAGGAATTAGTAAAGTACTCACAAGTTGGCATCTAGAGTATCAAATTCATTAACCCTAAACACAGTCAACCAAAACGTTAGTATCAGTTGCTACTTCCACAACTCAACACTTCCTAGCTACAAGCTAAATATTCGTAAGTATATATGTAAGACTGCATTATTTATCTGTCATTCTGTTACTTTGTTCAATATTGACTTAATATTTTAATTAGTTATGTTATTTGTTTCTCACCCTTATTGTCAATATAAGTTTATTAAATTAAATATATATTAACATTTATCTTGTATCTATCCAGGACTCTAGCCAAAAATAAGCCAAGTATATCAGTGTATCCCCTGATTTAGTAAGCCTGTGAATGTATGTATACTTATCATTAAAAATTAACAGTTAAACCTCTATTTATAAATGGTACAAAAACAAAACAGGTGGAAATGGTGAGGTGTGAAAACAATTATATCAAACATTTTTTAGTATAAAAATTTTAAGCCAAAGGTCAGAATCATATATATCAGCAGCAGGGCATTTCTTGCAAAAATAAGGCAAAAATACAGAAACAAATATTGGACAACTAGTTTATTGAAAGCATAAAGATAATAATCAATGGGAAAAGGCAGAAATTAAGTTAGGATATAGTGTCGAGGTTTTGCTCTTATCATTACTGATAAAGGAGATCGGTTTTAGGTCCTGTCCAGACATCTGAAACCTAGATATAAACAAGTCAAAGAAGCTGACACAAGAAGCAGAAAAGATGATAACTTCTAAAAGTCAGAATGTCAATCTAAAACAGTTATTCTTTGCTATGCTTACCTTGTCCACGTCAGTAGTTAGTAGTGCACCTTCACATAATTAATCATATTTGGCTTATATTACTAATTCACCTCTTTTAGAATTTTTGACTTGCGGGCACAAAACTTACCCTGTTTATATTAATTAGATTTTTCATTTCCTTGGGCCCGTTGATTCTCTCCTTCCTCTAAAACGTGAGTAAAAGGGAAATTTATTGAAAATTTAACCTTGCATTTTCTTGAATGACCTATCTGCCTAGTATCCATTGATCCATGTATACAGCCCCCCCCCCCAAAATAGTACAAAGTGATAAATGGCATACATGCCTTGTTTCATCTGAGGTTGTGCTCTTTAAAAATTCCAATAGAATTTTAATGAATTGGGCCCTTATAGGGATAATGAAAACTAATGTAAACACAACCATATGTTGAAAAATTAATAATTCAACAAAAACCTCTATTGAAAGCTTTCATTATTTTTGGAATTTTGGGGATGTCATAAGTATAAATACGTCACTAAATTGGACTCATCATGGAGGATTTATCCCACAACTATGGGACATTAAACTTAACAAAACTAAAAAGTACTTGTGGAAATTATTTTTGGGAATTAGCCCAATTTTTGAATGGCAAGGCAGTAAAACTAATATTACCAGTTTAAAATCCACTTAATTTCTTAAAATATGTATATGGGATCCCATAGTTTTTATAGTTGGAAGAGTGAGCGTTAATCAAACTTGGTTTTTCTGCATCAATTCCTCCCTTTACACTTGTGTATCAAAGTCTGTTTTACAAGAAAGTTCTACTGTGTTTCTAATAGGAAATTGGCATCGTGGAATATGGTTTTGGGTTCACATGAATTGCTGCTGGCAGTCTTCTCCTGAGAATCAAATCCTTTGGCACTTTCTAAATCACTACTTGAAAAGAACCAAATGTTTAATGGGATTAATTATAGCTGCTGTATTAGGGCTTATAGGTATTATTACAGCTGCTGCTGAGGCAGAAACTGCCCTACATGAGACTATCCAAACACGAAAATATGTTAGAAATTGGCAGAAAAATGCTAGTGAGCTATGGCATAGTCAGGCATTTATTGATGGGAAAATTAATAATAGGCTTAATGACTTAGAGAAGGGTGTTACACAAATGGGAGATCAGGTATATAATCTAAATTTAAAATGAGGTTTTGAAGTGTGATTGGAATGAAAGTGCTTTTTTTATCACTCCTTTCCCATACAATGATTCCAATTATAAATGGGAAATAATTAAATTCATTTAATAGGTCATCAAACAAATTTTTCTATAGAAATTACAGATTTGCAAAAGAGGATTTTGAGCATGTCTCAGAATTAACTTACTATGCTTTCAGGTAACAAATTTTGGCAATCCGTGACAGATCAATTAAATAAAATAAACACCTTACATTGGTGGAAATCAACCTCTGTACTTGTTAACTTCAGTGTGGTGATCATTGGTAGTCTGCTACTCTTAACTTTATTAGGAGGTATTCGCAAAGCCCTGCTGTACCACATTAATAGGGCTGAAAAAGCCAGCCACACTAATAATTTGATTCTGCTTAAAACCCTTGAATCTCAAACTCCTGTCCATTGAGCTTGGCTGGTGGCCAGGGATGGGTAAGACCTTCAGAGGAGGGCAACCTAAGACTGGCACAGCCACCCTGGACAAAAAACAAAAAAGGGGGAGTTGTTGTAAAAGATGCTGAGAGCCAGACCATAATGGGTTAAGCATTTAAAAAGCATGTTTACTGGCAGAGAAACATTAGTAAATGTCTCCAAGGACACTGCATACTGCAAACATCAGTAGGAGGAGCCAGAGCAGAATGAAAACATCATTAAGATGTTATGGTTTGAATTCCCAAGAAATATTGTCTGGAAATACAGAAACAAGCAGCGCACTCACATACCAACTTGAGGAACTAGTGAAGGACGCCCTAATTTTGTTATCAGATTTGTGGTATATAAAGCAACTTCAGCCTAAAAAATTTGCCTGCATTGCACATGAAGTGAGGTCCCCTCGTCCCAAACTTTCTTTGGATCATTCCTGGAACCGTCTACTCTAAGGTGAATTACAAAAATCTGTGTTCAATTTGTTATCACTAATTTATGCATCAGAACATGAGATTTCTGTTAGTTTATGTATAGATGGGCTTTACACTTATTGCAAATTATCCTGGTTGTTTTCACTGGTTATTCAATCCATTACAATCTGGGTAAGCATTTTAAAAATTACCATTTTAAAAATAATGCTGCCCATTATTATAGCATTTTCTTCTAAGGCACCGTAACCATGTATATTTTTTCAGTTTCTTCACCTAGTTCTGATGTGGATTCAAGTTTAAGAGCCACTGAATTACAGTGGCCTGCTTTCTACTTAACTCCAATTTTCCTTATTATTTTAAATCAGAGATTATTCTTTGAAAATTTGGAGATATACTTCTAATCTCAAGTATTTTAAGAAGTTAAAAATATTATTTATATTGTTAAGTTGTACTCGAATATTTTTCTCATATGTGATAGGCTGTGGGATGGATGAAACTAGAGAATACATGTATTTACAAGCAGAAATGTGTACCCTAAAAGAATCTGCCAATGCAGATAATTTTGAGGAAAGAGGAATGGCGGTTAAGACTAGAGAAGGAATTTTAGTATTTGCCATAACAGACATAAATTATTTTTATTATCTTTGCACGGTTAACTTGGTTATCATTTAAAAGAAATTATGAAAATATTACACTATGAAACCATACAAAGTGGTTGATTTGAAGGTAGTGATTTGTATCTGCAACATTACTGGGTGTGGGGGCACTTCCAATCAATCTTTGCAAATATAGTCACTCATAAAGAATTGTGCTCTCTCCACTCGGCATCACCCACAGCTGTCTGGACAGGTGGAGGCCTCCCACAGCAGAAGTGAGCACAGAGCACGAGGTACATCAATGCGACCATGTGAAGGCCACACTGCTCTCTTCACGTGTCCGGTTAGAGGGCTGTTAGCACCAGAGCAGTTGACAGACCTCCTGCTGCTTACTCCCCAGGTTAGACCCACTAGAGTGAATCACATCACTAAATGAGGCTGTGAATGCTGACCAGTGCTTTTTCCTTGTACTCCTTTGTGGTGCCTGAACCTATGATGATGGTTTTCAATGGGGTTCTGAGACTTTGGTTCCCTCTCTGGTTTGGGGGAACTGCAGTGAACACATGTTATATTCCAGCTTCTTCAGGTGTATATCAGCTTCTTCCCATCCAAACCCTCCATTCTCTTCTGGGATTGTAGAGGTCTGCAATATTTTCAACAGTGTTGAATATTAAATATTTAATTAGTCAGAGAAATATCTGGCATCTGCATCCTCTGAGGTTTTCTGCAAACATTGCACTCTCTCACAACCTCACTTCTATTCTTGTAAGCCCTAGGTCCCAGGACTTTATGGGATTCCTGTTGTATTTATTAAGGTCCCGGGCCTAATGTTTCTCATTCTGGTGGTGTTATTGCTGTGTTCAATGCTGTAATGTGAATTTGGACATTTCTTTCCTGACACCAACATGTTTCATCTTGCATTGCTCCTTCTTTAGCTGCCCCAAAATTGGAGAACGTGAATGTAGAACTGGAAGCAGGACACCTGAGTCTGTACCTGAGACCCAGGAGGCATACAGTAAGAGCAGCCTCCTCAGAGGGTCCAGGCTGGATGCCAAGGGAAAGAGGGAAGGGCAAAAGGAGCAAGAGCAGGGAGACTCCTCTGTGTGCCCTGATTTCTCTGCTGCACCAGACAAAAGGTCCCATGATTTTATCTGCACTGCCCATTGGGTCAACCACTGTCTGAGGCAGGTACATCATACTGGGGCATATGTGACTTTATACTAGTCCCAAAACCCTGTGACACCCCTGCCTAATACAGGATATTAAATGTTTTAAAATACATTATTTCACAAATCTATAACAAATAATAAGTGTGGATTTGGGAAGGCAAGCAAAAGTGTTATAATTTCCCTGGTAAATTTTACAGAATATTAAATAGTGCATCTCATCCAAATAAATAGAAGGAAAAAAAATGAATAAAAATAGTCAGTCCAAAACAAAGTGTCAGGATTTCCTGGGTTGCAATTTTGGTCTTTTTACTTGTGCATCTTTGGAAGCTGCACCTTTCTTATCCTTCAGAAGCCTGAATGTTCCAGGGTTAATTTATGGGATGTTGTTTTGTCCCCATCATTAATCCTGTGCTGTATCACTTCCCCATTTCCTAGTTATGAAGTCACCAAACTGGATGTGATGCTGATTTGAAGTAAGAAGAGCCAGAAATGATAGGACAAATAAAAAGGAGACATTCTTACACTTCCCAAAATTGACACTTAGATGATGGATATTGGATCTTTCCTCTTTTCTAATGAGTGCATTCAATGTTATAAATTTCCCTCTAGGCACTGCTTTTGCTGCAACCCAAAATCTATGAAGAATCATAGGACATTAAGAATCAGAAAGAACCACATAACAAAAGCTTGTGAGTGAATCTATATACACTTCCACAGCATTACAGACTTAAGATGAAGGCAGAGAATGTAATAAAGTTGGGAAAATCTTTTCTCTGACCACAAGCATTGTTTCCTCAAAATAACACTTCTATGAATGTAACTTTACCTGGAAGGAATTTGCCCCATATTGTACTCCTCCCCTTTAAGTGTAATGAGTGTGAAGTTTTCTTGGAAATTCAACCTCATGAGATACCTGAGAATTAATCCTTCAGAGAAACCATTTGGGATTTCATGAATTTCAGAAAGCTAGATTCACATCAAAGAAACATGTAGGAGTAAAACCCTGTGCATGTAAGGAATATTGGAAACTCTTCAGCCAGGCATTAAATCTCATTGAGAATGAAATATTCATACATTAGTTAGTATTGTAATGAACATGGGAATGCTTCCATCTGAAACAAAACCCCATAGACTATTGGAAAATTCAAAGTAGAGATAAACCATATTAGTGTCCTGAAAGTAGGCTGCTCTTTACAATCATTTTTTACTCCTCATTTTATAAGCCATTCAGAGGAACAAAGATAGAAATGTCATACATGTGGGAAAGTTTTCAACCGGAAAGAAAACCTCTTTATTCACCAGAAAATTCTTACTGAAGAGAAATCATATATATGTGGGAAAGCTTTAATTCAAATGTCAAATCTCAGATACAAGGGATTTCCTACTGCAAAGAAATGGTATGCACATAAGTCATGGGAAAAAGCCTTTAGGTACAATTCATATCTCACAGAACATGAAAAACTCATATTAGAGAGACACAAAATGAATGTAAAGAATGCAAAAAACCTTCAGGTGAAAGCAATCATTCATTAAACATCAAAGCATTCATTCTGGAGAAAATCCCTATGTATTCAAGGAACGTGGAAAAGAGTTCAACCAGAAGGAAAACCTCGCTTACCATCTGAGAATACATACTGGAGAGTATCCCTATGAATGTAATGGATGTGGGAAAGCTTTCATTCAGAAATCAAGCCTCATTACACACCAAAGAACACAAACTATAGAGATCCCCGATATATGTATGGAATGTAGGAATGCCTTCAGTAGCAAATCAAATCTCACTGATCATGAGAAATTTCATAGTAGAGGTAAACCCTATACATGTAAGAAATTTGGAAACCCTTCAGCCAGATGCAGTATCTCATTAAATATTACAACATTCATACTGGAGAGAAACCCTGTGAATGGAATGAATGTGAATCTCCAAAAATCTCCACCTCCAGTCTTAAAACTTGTTGCCTATGTTTTAAGGAAGCAGATGTAACTGTGTAATTCAGGATGTCTTTTTCCTTGAGAAAAAGTGCAGTTGCATTTTGTTCTGTGATCTGCTCACCCCACACCTTCTTACACACTCATGTGTGTTCAATTCCTTACCACTAATTCATGCATCAGACCTGGAGATTTCACTTAGTTTATTTAAAGATGAGCTATCCAATTATTTCAAATTATCCTTCTGTTTTCACTGGTTCTTCAATCAATTACATTCTGGGTAAGCATTTAAAAAATTACCATTTTAAAAATAATGCTGCCCATTATTGCAGCATTTTCTTTCTTATTTTTAATTTTTTATTGTGTGTAAAAATCAATTTTTTCATAATACATACTAATATTTGTAAAATTATATATAAATATATATGCATATATGTGCATTAGCTTACATAAATGTTATTTCTTTACATATATATATATAAATGTGCTTAGATTACCTAAATATTTCCCAGAAATTGCATGGATTCCCATGTTTTCCACCTCCCACACCTCCCACAACATCCCAAACAAACATCCTTCATTAGTTTGGAACATCACCCACTGTGGATATACAAATCCTGGGGCCTTGCCACCAAGCATAGACCACAGTTCACATCGTAGACCACACTGTCTACCACACAGTTCTGCATGGTATATACTGATATAAAGTGGCTTACCTCCATCACTGCAATGCCACTCATAAAAAGCCCCAAGTCCCCAAAAGGCTCCTGTATTTCAACCGCCCTTCCCCTCACTGCCCCAAAAGTATCCAATGGCCACCAGCTCCACCTTACTGTTATAATTTCTTCCATTGCTTGAATTACAATATTTCTACAACAGAATCTCATTAAGTCCACTCTAGTCCATAGCTCTTCCACCAAACCTGAGTGACTGGTATGGTGATGTCCACTACAACTCCAAGTGGGAGAGGGCTTATATCCCATGGATACACTGTATGGGATTATCATGCCTGCAGCTGCAGGCCCTCTCCATTCCATGGGATGCCCATTGCCCATTGTCATCTCCAAGCCAGGTGGCTTGGATGAGCCCATTGTGCTGTAGGGTAGGAGTTGCAGCTCCACCATGATTCCAGGCACACCTGGCACATAGGTAGACCAGAGGCTCCAATCTCTGGAAGTATACCTAAAAACTCCAGCATCACATATAGGTTTGAATAGAATGGACTGATGGACCATATGCAGGGAGGACTTATTTGAGTCCAACTCTGTCATTCTCAGGAGCACAGATTCCAAATTAGAGCCAACTAATAAGGCAACAATCTCTGTGGCTATTCCCACTTATATAGAACCTGGGTATCCCCGTAGCCCTCAGGAGCCCCTCTGTGTGGTGATATCCAGTTTGGTGTTCTATGAGATCCGACAGAGGTGTGCATAAGCATTACCTCTGGGATGACCACCAAACTCTCTTTGAAGTCTCTCAGCCACATGAACTCATTTCTCTTTACCTTTTCCCTCTTTATTCAAGATCTTCTTCCAATCATGTTGCCAGGTGCCACATGGTATTAATCCCTCGTTGCCAGGGAGCTTCATCCCTGGGAGTCATGTCCCACATTGGGGGGAAGGTAATGCACTCATATCCTGAGTTTGAATAAGGGGGGTTACATTTGAGCAACAAGTAGGCTCCCAGTTGGCAACACTTAGGCACCCCATAACAGTAGGCTAAGTTTCAATTACAAGAGCAAAAACTCATAGAGCTAGTCATCAATAACAAGCACCCATCAGCGGGCCATCCTCTTTTGCTGGACACTGCTCCTGCACTCATGGGACTGTTGCTGATCCCTTGGAAATGTGGCAGAGCTCTCCAGGCTGGGGTTTCAGATTCTCTCATTTATTGAGTGATTGTCTACAAACCATTAACCTGCCCCATCCCTTGGTCATTTGAGCAATTTCATATATCTTTCATATATATTCAGATGTATTTACTCCCATGAATTCCCATCCCAGACACCCCCCACCAATGATCCTCTGCAGCCTGCATTGTGACCCATCTGTGATCTAAAACTTCCTTGAACATGAAGCCCATATAACAACCAAATACAATTAATAGAATAAAGAAATAATAATGATGAGCTTAAATGCAAGGTATAAATACAAGGAAACTCAGAAGAAGAAAAAACTAAACTAAAAAAATATATAATTAGTGGATTGAGACATTCAAAAACATAGGAAAACTAAAAGCAAAAAAATTCCCTTTTTAAAAAAATTATTCTTTTTTCCTTTTATCACTGTATTATTGCATGTCTAGTGTACCATAACACATTCCCCCTCATTCCCCAGAGTCTCCCAAATTTTTATTTAATTTTCAAATAAGTTTTAGGTCACAGCAAAGTCACACAAGGGATAATAGAGACTCCCACATACCCAACTTCCCTCCCACTTCCCCAACCCATATTAAAATCTTTTTTAGAAATGGATGTTAGCATTGTTATAACTGTTATACAAATAGCAAAATGTAGCAACTAAATATTGTCAGTGGTTTACAGTATAGTTTACAATTTAGACGGTAGAGTTTAATAATTTTTGATGATATTTACCATGTCCTGTGTCCATTAATGTAAGGTAATGAAAAACCTTTTCCATGACCACTAATTACCCCATTTGATTTTAACTGTTCCTTCCTCCCCATCCCCCCTGGGGTCTATGACACTCCCCTCTCTTGACTCATGGAATGACATGATTCATAGATACATGCCCTGGGTATTCCAAACTGCCCTTCCTAATCTAACCATCTGTCAATCCTGCTTCCCCAAACCAGTAATATCAATCCTCATCTCTCCTATCCTTCAATATGCATCTGTACTCTATCCCTTTACCATAGTTTATGTCCATATGGTGATGGCTCACAGCCTACTCTTCTCTTTCTCTCCCTTATTAACCTATCTTTCAGGCAATGGTTCTCAGACACTGCTCACTTTCCTCAGTCCAAATCAGTGAGAGCATATACTGTTCATCCTTCAATGCTTGGCTTCTTTAACTCAACATATGTCTTCAAGATTCATCCATTTTATTCCGTGTGTTAGCACTTTATTCCTTCTTACAGCTGAGTAATGTTCCATTGTATGTATGTACCACGTTTTGCTTATCCATTCATATGTTGGTGGGCACGAGGGCTGTTTCCAACTTTTGGCAATCTTGAACAATGCCACTATGAACATTCATGTGCATATATCTGCTCGTGTCTTTGCTTTCAGTTCTTCTGGTTATTTACCCACCAGTGGAATTGCTGGATCATACGGAAGATCTATTGTTACTTTTCTGAGGAACCACCAAACTGTCCTCCACAGCGGCTGGACCATTCTACAATCCCACCAGCAGTGGATGTGGTTTCTTATTTTTCCACATCCTCTCGAACACTTAGAGTCAGCACTTTTTTAATTAGATGCCATTCTGATGGGTATAAATGGTATCTCATTGCAGTTTTGATTTGCATTTCCCTGATAGCAAGCGATATCAAGCAGTTTTTCATGTGCTTTTTAGCCCTTGGTATTCCTTCCTTGGGGAAGTGTCTTTTCAGGTCACTTGCCCATTTTTTTAAATGGGTTGTTTGTTTTTTATTTTCAAGGTATAGGATTTTTTTTATATATGCAGGATATTAGGCTCTTATCGATATATGGTTGCCAAATATTTTCTCCCATTGGGTAGGCTGCCTTTTTATTTTCTTAATAACTTCCTTTGAGGTGCAGAAGTCTTTAATTTTGATGAGATCCCATTTAACTATTTTTTGTCTTGCTCCTCGTGCTTTGGCTGTGAAGTTCCTGAAACCATTTCCTATTACAATGTCCTGTAGATGCTTTCCTACATTATCTTCCAAGGACTTTATGGTTTAGGATCTTATATTTAGATCTTTGATCCATCTTGAGTTGATTTCTGTATAAGGTGTGAGATGGTATTCTTCTCTCATTCTTTTGGATGTGGATATCCAGTTCTCCAAGCACCACTTGTTAAAGAGGCCATTCTCTCCCAACTGAGTGAGCTTGGTAGCCTTGTCGAATATCAGATGACTGTATATGCAAGGATCTATATCAGAACTCTCAATTCAAATCCATTGGTCAGTAGGTCGATCCTTGTGCCAATACCATGCGGTTTTGATCACTGTAGCATTGTAATATATTTTAAAGTCTGGTAAAGTGATACCTCCCATTTCATTTTTCTTTTTCAAAATATCTTTGGCAAATCGGGGCCTGTTACCTTTCAAAATATGTTTTGTGGTTAGTTTTTCCAGTTCCTTAAAAAATATAGTGTAGAATTTTAAAGGGATTGCATTAAAACTGTAGAGTAATTTGTGTAGGATAGACATCTTGATGATGTTTATATTTCCTATCCATGAACAGGGAATATTTTTCCATTTATTTAAGTCTTCTTTGATTTCCTTTAACAGTGTTGTGCAATTTTCTCTATATAAGTCCTGTACATCTTTAGTTAAATTTATTCCTAGATATTTGAATCTGTTAGTTAGAATTTTAAATGGCATTTTTTTCTTGATTTCCTCCTCTGATTGCTCATTATTGGTGTACAGAAATGTTACTGATTTTTGAACATTGATCTTATAGCCTGCAACATTACTGAATTCCTTTATAAGTTCCAGAAGCTTTGTTATAGCTTTCTTTGGGCTTTCTATGCATGGGATCATGTCATCTGCAAATCATAAAATTTTTACTTCTTCTTTTCCAATCTGGATTCCTTTTATATACTTTTGTTGACTCAGTGCTTGAGCAACTACTTCTAAGACTCTGTTAAATAAGAGTGGTGATAGTGGACATCCTTGTCTTGTTGCCAATGTCAGAGGGAAGGCTTTTAGGATTTCACCATTGAAGATGAATTAGCTTTGGGTTTTTCATATAAATCCTTTATCATATTCAGAAAATTTCCTTCTATTCCTATCTGTTGCAGTGTTTTTATCAGGAAAGTGTGCTGTATTTGGTCAAATGCTTTTTCTGCATCTATAGAAATGATAATGTGTGTTTTTTTCTTTCAGTTTGTTTATGTGGTGTTTCATTAATTGATTTTCTCATATTGAACCATCCTGGCATACCTGGGACGAAACCCACTTGGTCATGGTGTATAATCCTTTTGATGTGATGTTGAATGCTATTTTCATGCATTTTGTTGAGGATTTTAGCATTGAGATTCATTAGAGAAATTGGTCTGTAATTTTCCTTTCTAGTGTTATCTTTGTTTGGTTTTGGTATTAGGGAATGATGTCATCTTATAATGAGTTAGGCAATTTTCCTTCTATTTCTATTCTTTGTAAGAGCTTAAGTAGAATTTCCATTAGCTCCTTCTGGAATGTTTGGTAGAATTCAGCTGTGAAACCATCTGGTCCTGGGCTCTTATTAGTTGGGAGGTTTTTCATGATGGAGTCTATCCCTTTAACATAGTGCACTGTTGAGTTCATCAATTTCTTCTTTCATCAATGTAGGCTGTTTGTGAGTTTCTGAAAAATTGTCGATTTCTTCTAAATTATCATTCTTGTTCGCATATAATTTTTCAAAATATTCTCTTATGATGCTCTTTATTTCTGTGGGGTCAGTACTGATATGTACTTGCTTGTTCCTTATTTTGTGTATTTGCATCTGTTCTTTGTTTTTCTTTGTTAGACTACCTAAGGGCTTGTCAATTTTATTGATATTCTCAAAGAACCAGGTTTGGGTTTTATTTATTTTTTTCTAGTGCTTTCTTATTCCCTACTTCATTTAGTACTGCTCTAATCTTAGTTATTTCCCTCTTTCTATTTCCTTTAGGTTTAGTTTGTTGTTTTTCCAATTCCTCCAAGTGTGCAGTGTGTCTTCAGTTTTAGCTCTTTCTTCATTTCTAATATATGTATTTGTGGCTATGAACTTCCCTCTCAGGACAGCTTTGACTGCATCCCATAGGTTTTGATATGTTGTGTTGTCATTTTCATTAGTTTCAAGGTAGTTACTGATTTCTTTTGAGATTTCCTTCTTGACCCACTGCATGTCTAAGTTTGTGTTGTTTAATTTCCATAACCTTGTGCCTAACCTGTTTCCCTGGCCCTTAGTGATTTCCAATTTAATTCCCTTGTCATCAGAGAAATTACTTTGTGTAATCTCAGTCTTTCTGAATTCATTGAGAGTTTTTCTGTGGCCTAGCTTGTGGTCTATCTTGGAGAATGATCCATGTGCACTCGAGAAGAATGTAAATCCTGGTGTATTTGGGTATATTGTTCTGTATATATCAATTATGTCCAGGTCCTCTAATGTATTGTTGAAAGTCTTTGTTTCTTTGTTGATTCTCTGTCTAGATGTTCTGTCTAATGATGATAATGGTGTAATAAAGTCCCCTGCTATAATTGTAGAGGCATTTATTTCTCCACTTAGCTTTTCCAGAGTTTGCCTCATGAATTATGAGGCATCCCAATTAGGTTTATGATTGTTCTCCCTTCTTAAGGGATTACCGCAATTACTAATATATATTGTCCATCTTTGTCTCTTATAATAGTTTTGCATTTAAAGTCTATTTTGTCTGATATTAGAATATCTGCTCCTGCCCTTTTATGGCTACTGTTACCTTGTGAAATTGTTTTCCAGCCATTTACTTTCAGCCTCCTTGAATCCCTGGGTCACAGGTGGGTTTCTTGGAGACAGCATATAGATGGATCATATTTCTTTATCCATTCTGCCAACCTGTGTCCCTTGAGTGGTGAATTTAATCCATTAACATTCAGTGTTGTTACTCACAATGAATTTCTTACTTCAGCCATATTTTCTATGGATTAATGTATGTCATATGTTGTTTTGTTCCTGTTATTTTTTTGTCTTTTTAGTTGTATTTAAACTCTCTTAACGCTTGATTTTTCCTTTCAACTTGTAGAACTTCCTTTAGTATTTCTTGAAGTGCCAGTTTCTTATTGACATACTCTCTTAATTTCTGTTTATCTGTGAATATTTTGAACTCTCCATTATTTTTGAATGTCAGTTTTGCTGGATACAGAACTTGTGGCTGGAGGTTTTTTACTTTTAGTTCTTTGACGATGTCATACCACTGTCTTCTTTCCTCCAAGGTTTCAGAGGAGAAATCAGCTCTTAATCTTATTGCACGCCCCATCTATGTGATTGTTCTCTTTTCTCTTCCTGCGTTGAGTATTTTCTCTTTGCCTTGAGCATTGGACATTTTCATGAGTATATGTCTTGGAGTTGGCCTGTTGGGATTTATACTGTTTGGGGTGCGCTTTGCTTTCTGGATCTGCAGATACATCTCTCCCAATTGGTTTGGGAAGTTTTCAGCCATTATTTTTCTCAACACTCCTTCTGTTCCCTTTCCCATCTCTTCTTCTTCTGGGATGCCCATTATGCATATGTGTGTTTGTTTTGTGTTGTCAGTTAAATCCCTTTGTCCCTGATGGATTTTTTTTTCATTATGGGTAAAAATCAAAATTCTCACAATACATACAAACATTTGCAAAATGATATATAAATATATATGCATATATGTGTATTTGCTTACAAAAATGTTATTTATATATATATATATATACATATATTTTAAGAGGTGTTTAGATCCTGCTGGATTTTTTATATTTTTTTGTCTCTCAGTTCTACTATCTGTTTGATTTCAGCTGTATTGTCTTCCACATCACTAATTCTTTCTTCTGCCTGCTCAAATCTGCTATGTGAATACAGCTTCCTTTTGATTTCTGGGATTTTGCCATTGATCACCATCATATCTGTTATCTTTTTGCATATGTTTCCAGTTTATTCAGTATGTTCTCCCAGTGTCTTTATATTCTTAATATATTCCTTCAATTCATTAAGTTATTTCATGACATTCACTTGTGAATCTTTGATTAGTTGTTTGATGTTCTGCATATATTCCTTGTTTTTAGTTTGTTCATTGGAGTGGTCCATGTCTTCCTGTTTCTCAGTGTGGTTTGTAATTTTTTGTTGCCCTCTAGTCATCATTTTATCTTAATGGGTTAATTCAGTTGATTAGCTTCTCTCTCTCCTCCTGAGTTTTATTTAGTTGTTTGCTCTGTGTGTGTGTTAAGTTTTCACTTTGAGACTTTTTATTCTTCTTTTGTTTCCTTGCTTCATTCTATGTTACCTTGAAGGCAAACAATTAGTTCCAGAGGAATTGAAAGATATGAGAAAGGAAGGATAGTAGTAATATTGATAAAAGTTAGGAAAGGGGCCAAATAGGACTTAGTCAAATGAATATTTATCTTGTGTAGACAGTGTAGTATAACATGAAAAAAAGTGGGTACCAACAGTGGGCTGGGGAACCAAATAATGGAATATGCATATAATGATTTAGAAGGCTAGAATGATGAGGAGGGAGAGAAAGAGTAAAGAAAAGGCTAATAGGAAAAAGTTAATATTAATTAAATAAGAAGAAAACAAAATAGATATAATAGAAATTTTCACCCTTACATTGAGGGCTAAAGAAAAAGCGTAGTGTCTAAGAACCACAGCAGAGAGCAAAAGGTAGAGAGATGAAGGAAGGAGAAGAGATAGCTTGGGATACAATATCAATATAGACAGAGAATGGGAAATCACTGAAGAAGCAGAACAGCAAAGAAGAGTTAAGCTAACAGCACTGAATTTTTAAAAAATTGAAGGAAAACAGAAAGGAGGGAGGAAAGAGGAAAGAAAAGCAGAGACAACAAATAAACAGAGAAAAACCATACAACCAAACCATCAAGCAAACAAAGGATGAAATGTTCCTTCTAGGGTCCTTGCATATCCTCTCAGCCTGCTTGTGTTTTTCAATTTCACTTCTGGATTCTATCTGCAGGCTTTGAGGCAGATTTTCAGTATTAAACTAAATTAAGAACAGGAATTCATTTTTTTAAAGTGACTCTCATTTTTTTTTTTTTTTTTTTTTGTGATATAAGGGACCAAAAAGACATTCTCTGCTGGATCACCCCCTTCACCAATGGGACCCTAAATAGATTCATTGAAAATAATCAAGCCCTTCCCACTTCCTGTCCTCCCCAGGGGAGTGAAGCTATGATGCTTGTAAGGGCAGAGAGATAAAATTAACTGACTCCGCTCCTCTGGGGCCAGGCCTCCGTGTCAAAGTGCTGCTGGGTAAATCAGGTTTCCTCAGCAGATTCATCTCTCCCTTCAGCCTGGCTCTGTTTCCAGCCAGCTTATCTGATCCCAAAAGCTATGAGGGGGTCCAGGCAGCCAAATCCACATTCCTAACGTTTTGTGAGAGCCCTCCCTCCCTCAGAGTATGCTTCCTCAAACTGGGAGCATGAGTTGCAGTTGCAGGATTCATGGTTGAAACCAGCCATTGTCCCCGTGGGTGGGGCTCAGCCATCTGTGTTAACCACCACAGGCAGGCTCAAAACCCAAGAATCCCCACTGATCACTCCATGCCATTGATCTGTCTCCTGCTATGTGACCCAAGATTCTCACTCTGTGTGCTGAAAGCACAGACCCTTGCGCAAGACTCCACCCACAATCGGTCATCCCCAGAGAGCTCTTCAGTGATTATCTTCTTAAACTTATGCTCTCTAGCCTCTCTCCTCTAGTATTTTCTTTTAAGGCACCCCAACCATTTATATTTTTTCAGCTTCTTCACTTGATTCTGATGAGGATTCAAGTTTAACAGCCACTGAACTACGATCAACTGCTTTCTTCTTAACTCCAATCTTATTTATTATTCCAAATCAGAAATGATCCTTTCATAATTAGGTGATATATCTCTAATCTCAAGTATTGTAAGAAGCTAGAAAATATATTTATATTTTTACATTGTACTCCAATATTTTTCTCAAATGTGATAATCTATGGGATGAATGAAACTAAAGAATGCATGTATTTACAAACAGAAATATGTACCCAAAATAATCTGCCAATGCAGATAATTCTGAGGAAGGAGGAATAGGGATTGAAGCTAGAGAAGGAATTTTACTGTTTGCCATAACAGACATGAATTATTTTTATATTATTTGCACGGATAATTTGGTTATAATTTAAATGAAATTATGAAAATAATACACAATGAAATCACACAAAGTGGTTGACTTGATGATAGTGACTTGTATCTGCAACATTACTGGAGGGGGGCACTTCCCCTTACCCTTTGATAATACAGTAACCCATAAAGGAAATCTGCTCTATCCCTTGGGCACCCTCCTGATATGCCTGGGTGGGTGGAGGCCACCCCCAGCAAGAGGGAGCACAGAGCATGAGGAACATGGATGTGAATGTGTGAAGGCCACACTGCTCTCTACACATGTCTGGTTAGAGGGCTGTTAACAACACAGGAGAAGACAGACTTCCTGCTCCTTACTCCCCAGTGAGGACCAGATAGAGTGACTCACATCTCTAACTGAGGCTGTGAGTGCTGAGCAGGGCTTTCTCCCTTTACTCTTTGCAGATCCAGAACCTATGATGATGGTTTTCATTGGGTCTCTGAGAGTTTGGTTCCAAAAAAGGACATTACCTCTCTGGATTGAGTAACTCTAGCAGGTATTCACTGTGGAGTAAGCCACAGGAAGTCCAGCTTCTCCTGTGGTGCTAACAGCCCTCTAAACAGATATGTGAAGAGAGCAGTGTTGTCTTCACATGGTCGCATCCATGATCCTTGTGGTCCATGCATACTCTTGCTTAGGTAGGCCTCCACCGATTCAGGTAACTGGGGAGGGGGCCAAGGTGGGTGAGCACTTTTCCTTTATGGGTGGCTGTATTTGCAAAGGGTGAAGGGAAGTGACCTCCAGAAATGTTGCACATACAAATCAATATCTTTAAATGAACCACTATGTATGATTTCATTGTGTACAATTTTCATAATTCTTTTAAATTATAACCAAATTATCTGTGCAAAGAGTATAAAAATAATTTATGTCTGTCATGGCAAACAGCAAACTTCCTTCTCTAGCCTCAACCCCCATTCCTCTTCCCTCAGAATTATGTGCATTGGCAGATTCTTTTGGGTACAAATTTCTGTTTGTAAATACATGCATTCTCTAGTTTCATATATCCTACACCCTATCACATATGAAAATTATTGGAGTACAACTTAAGGATATAAATTTTTTAACTTCTTAAAATAGTTGAGATTAGAAGTATATCATCCAATTATGAGAGGATCATTTCTGATTTAATATAATAAGGAAAATTGGAGTTAAGTAGAAAGCAGACCACTGTAGTTCAGTGGCTCTTAAACTTGACTCCACACCAGAATCAGCTGACGAAATTGAAATAATATAAAGGGATGGGGTGCCTTAGAATAAAATGCTACAATAATGGGTTGTATTCTTTTTAAAATGATAATTTTTTAAATGCTTTCACAGAATGTAATGGACTGAAGAACCAGTGAAAACAACCAGGACAATCTGAAATAAGTGGAAAGCCCATCTTTACATAAACTAAGAGAAATCTTGAGTTCTGATGCATAAATTAGTGGTAACAAACTGAACAGAAATGAGTGTGGAAGAAAATGTGAGAGGAGCGGATCTCAGAACAACCTGCAAGTGCACTTTTCCAGAGGAGAAAAACATCCTGAATTGCACAGTCACAGCCCACTTCCTTAAAAGATTGGCAACAAGTTGCACAGACTGGATGTGGACATTCTTTGGAGATTCACATTCATTACATTCACAGGGTTTCTCTCCAGTATGAATGTTGTAATGTTTAATGAGATACTGGCTCTGGCTGGAGTCTATTCCACATTCATTACATATATAGGGTTTCCGTCAACTATGAATTTTCTCATGGTCGGTGAGATTTGATTTGCTAATGAAGGCTTTCCTAGAGTCCTTAAAGATATAGAGTTTCCCTCCAGTTTGTCTTCTCCCATGCATTAGTCAGACAAAGGGGTGCTAATATAAAATACCAAAAATGGTTTAGTCTTTACAAAGCATATTTACTTGGGGTTGAAGTCCACAGATACCAGGCCATAAAGCATTAAGTTTCTTCTCACCACAGTTCATTGCCACGTGTTGGAGCAAGACAGCTGCTGACGTTTGCCAGGGTTCAGGCTTCTTGTGTTCCTCTCTTCCCGGGGCTGCATTTCTTTCTGGGTTTAGCTATTCTTGTATTTCATAAAGGCCGAAGACATATTAAAAAAGAAAAATGAAATTGGAGGTATCACACTACCTGAATTTAAAACATATTTCAAAGCTACAGTAATCAAAACTGCGTGGTATTGGCACAAGGATACACCTACTTACCAATGGAACCAAATTGAGAGTTCTGATATTTGACAAGGCCATGAAGCCCACTCAGTTGGGAGAGAATGGCCTCTTTAACAAGTGGTGCTTGAAGAACAGGATAGCCATATCAAAAATGTGAGAAGAATACCATCTCACACCTTATACAAAAATCAACTCAAGATGGATCAAAGCTCTAAATATAAGAGCCAAAACCATAAAGACCTTGGAAGATAATGTAGGGAAGCATCTACAGGACCTTGTAATAGGAAATGATTTCAGGAACTTCACAGCCAAAGCAGGAGCAGCAAGAGAAAAAGTAGATAAATGGGATCTCATTCAAATTAAAAACTTCTGCACCTCAAAGGATCTTATTAAGAAAATAAAAAGGCAGCCTACCCAATGGGAGAAAATATTTGGCAACCATTTATCTCATAGGAGACTAATATCCTGCATATATGAAGAAACCCTACACTTTGAAAATAAAAGGACAAACAACCCATTTAAAAAATGGGCAAGGGACCTGAAAAGACACTTCTCCAAGGAAGAAATACAAATGGCTAAAAGGCACATGAAAAAATGCTCAACATCGCTTGCCATCAGGGAAATGCAAATCAAAACTACAATGAGATACCATCTTACACCCATCAGAATGGCAGCTATTAAAAAAACAAGAGACATTAAAGGTTGGAGAGGATGTATAGGAATAGGAACCCTTATCAACTGCTGGTCAGAATGTGTTATGATCCAGCCACTGTGGAGGACAGTTTGGCGGTTCCTCAGAAACTAGCAATAGATCTTCCATATGATCCAGCAATTCCACTGCTGGGTATATACCCAGAAGAACTGAAAGCAAAGACACAAACAGATGTATGTACACCAAAATTCATAGTGGCATTGTTCATCATTGCCAAAAGTTGGAATCAGCCCCGGTGCCCATCAACATACGAATGGATAAGCAAATTGTGGTACATACATACAATGGAATATTACTCAGCTGTGAGAAGGAATAAAGTGCTAACACATGGAATAACGTGGGTGAATTTGGAAGACCTGATGTTGAGTGAAGCAAGCCAGGTACTGGAGGATGAACAGTATATGACCTCACTGATTTGAGCTGAGGAAAGTGAGCAGTCTCTGAGAACCATTGTCTGAAAGGTAGGTTAACAAGGGAGAATAAGAGAAGAGCAGGCTTTGAGCCATCATCCATATAGACATAATCTATGGTAAATGGACAGAGTACAGTTGCATATTGAAGGATAGTACAGATGGGTAGTGATATTACTACATTTGATGGCACAGCATTGACAGGTGGGTAGATTAGGAAGGGCAGGTTCAAATACCCAAGGCATATAACTACAAATCCTGACATTGCATGAGTCAAGACAGGGTAGTGTCATATGCACCAGGTGAGTGGGGAGGAAGGGACAGTTAAGATCTAATGGGGTATTTAGTGGTCATGTGAAAGGTTTTTCATTACCTTACATTAATGGACACAGGACATGGTAAATATCATCAAAACTTATTAAACTGTATCATCTAAATTGTAAACTATCCTGTAAATCATGACAATGTTTAGTTGCTATATTTTGCTATCTGTATAACAGTTATAACAATGCTAACATCCAAAAAATAGTGGGGTTTAATATGGGGTGGGCAAAGTGGGGGTGGTTTGGTATCTGGGAGTCTCTGGTACTCTGTGTGTGACTTTGCTGTGACCTAAAACTTCTTTGAAAATTAAATAAAAATTTGGGAGACAATGGGGTTTGAGAGGGGGAAGGTGTCATGGCACACCAGACATCTGATAACATAGTGATAAAAAGAAAAATATATATATATATATATTCTTTGCCTTTTTTCACCATTTTTTGAATGTCCCAATCTGCTAATTATATTTTTTGTTTTGTTTTTTGTTTGATTGTTTTTTTTTTCCTGAGTTTCCTTATGTTTGTCTTATGCATGTAACCTTTTCATTGTTTGTTTTTCCTGTTAAGTGTATTTGATTATTTTATGGACTACATGTTCATGGAGGATTTGGATCACGAAGGGTTACAATGGGTACTCCAGGGGATTATTGTTGGGGGGTGTCTGGGAGGGGGGATTCATGGGAGTTAGTTCATCTGAATATACATGAAAGATATACAAAATTTTCAAAAGATCAAAAGATGGGGCATGGTCACGGTGGGTGGACAATCACACAATAAATGAGGGAATCTGAATTCCTAACCTGGATAGCTCTGCCACATTCTCCAAGGGAGCAGCAATAGTCCACTGAGTGCAAGACAGTGTCTGTCAAAAGAGCATGAATCACTGCTGAGTTCTTTTTATTGATGACTACCCATATGAGTCTTTGCTCTTGTAACTGAAACTTAGCATACTGTTATGCTGTGCCAAAGGGTTGCCACCTGAGAGCCTAGTTGTTCCTCAAATGTGACCTCTCTCTAAGACAAACTCAGCATATGAATGCATTACCTTTCCCCCAATGTGGGACAGGATTCCCGGGGATAAGCCTCCCTGGCAATGTGGGATTAACACCAAGTGCCAACTGGCAACACAACTGGAAAAAGACCTTGAATAAAAGGGGGAAAAGGTAAAGACAAATGAATTCAAGTGTCTAAGAGACTTCAAAGAGAATCGGGAGGTCATCCCAGAGGTAACGCTTATGCACAACTCAGTAGGAGCTCATAGAACATCAAAGTGCATATCGCCCAACACAGAGGGGCTCCTGAGAGCTCTGGAGACACCCAGGTCCTATATAAGGGAGGATAGCCCCAGAGACTGATGCTTTATCAGTGGGCTCTATTTTGGAATCTGTGCTCCTGAGAGTGACAGAATTGGACTCAAATAAGTCCTCCCTGCACATGGTTCATCAGTCCCTTCTATTCAAACCTATATGTGATGCTGGAGTTTTTAGGTATACTTCCAGAGACTGGAGCCTCTGGCCTACCTATGTGCCATGTGTGTGTGGAAACTCTGTGGAGCTCCAACTCCTGCACTTCAGGTCAATGGACTCATCTAAGTCACCTGGTGAGGAGACAACGATGGGCAATGGCCAGCCCAGGGAATGGAGAGGGCCTGCATCTGCAGGCAGGATCATCCCACCTACCATATCCATGGGATATAATGCCTCTCTCACTTGGAGGTGGAGTGGACATCACCATCCCAGTCCCCTCAGGAATGGGGGAGGAACTATGGACTAGAGTGGACTTGATGGTATTCTGTTGTACACATATGATGATTCTAGCAATGGAAGAACTTATAACAGTGAATTGGAGCCAGTGGCCACTTTCAGGGCAGGGAGGGGATATGCAGTTGAAATACAGGGGCCTTTTCAGGATTTGGAGATTGTCCTGAGTGCCATTGTGACAACGGATGTAGGCCATTTTTAATCAGCACACCCCATTCAGAACTGTGTGGGAGAGAGTGTGGTCTACGTTGTGAAATGCGGTCTATGGTTGATGGCAAGGCCCCAGGATATGTAAGTCCATTGAGGGTGATGGGCCACACTTGTGGGAGATGTTTGTGTGGGATGTGGTGGGAGGTGCAGGAGGTGGGGAACATGGGAATCCCGGTAGGTGCCATTTAATATTTTAGGTAATATAAGCACCTCTTAAAAAATATATATATATATAAGTATATATATATGTAACATTTCTGTAAGCAAAGGCACATATATGCCTATATATTTATATATCATTTTAAAAATAATGGTATGTATTGTGAAAAATTTTTATTTTTACCCACAATAAAAAAAATTAATTAAAAAAATGTATAGTTAGTAGTAATACCTTGATAATGCTCTTTCACAATTTTTTATAAATGTTTCACAACAATGCAAGGTATTTGTGGTTGGGTGATGTGTGGCAGCCCTGCATGATGTTTTTCATGTTTCTTTTGTAAGTTCACAACTTTTACTATACCCTTATTGTTTATGTATATACATGTATAAATGATAGACTTAAATAAATTGTTTTTAAAATAAAAATAAAAAAAGACAGCTGCTGAGGTTTGCCAGGGTTCAGGCTTCTTATGATCCTCTCTTCCCAGGGCTGCATTTCTCTCTGGGCTTAGCTCTTCTGGTTCCTCAAAAAGTCACCTGTAGACTATCAGGCAAATGGCTCACTTCTCTTCTTCTGGAGCCTTTTCTAAAACAGAAAAACTGCTTGTCAAAAAAAATCTACTTCAACTGTCCTTTGCCATGCTTTTTATAATTGATTCCCAAACCCAGTAAGGGGTGGGGTTCAACGCCCTGCTGACTTGGACCAGTCAATGCCCCAATGATGCCCAGATTAACAGAAGAGTTTAAAAGTACAATCAAATTATATTTTTGGAATTCATAATTACAGCAAATTTCCCAACAATTACATCTGGTGTGTAATGAGACTTGATTTCTGAATGAAAGCTTTCCCACATCCATCACATTCACAGGGTTTCTCTCCATTATGTATTCTCATGTGGTTAATTAGGTTTTCCTTCTGGTTGAGGGCTGTTCCACATTCATTGCATATAGAGGGTTTTTCTAGAGAATGAATGCTCTGATGTTTAATGAACTATTGCTTTTGGCTGAAGGCATTTCTGCATTTCTTACATTCATTTTTTTTTTCTGTCCACTATGATTTTTTTCTTGTTCTGTGAGATATGATTTGTACCTAAAGGCATTTTTCACATGCCTTACATGCATATGGTTTCTTTGCAGTAGGAAATATCTTATATCTGAGATTTCATACTTGAATTAAAGCTTTCCCACATATATATCATTTCTCTTCCATAAGAATTATCTGATGAATAAAGAGGTTTTCTGTCAGGTTGAAAACTTTCCCACATGTATGACATTTCTATCTTTTTTCCCTGTATGACTTTTAAAATGAGGAGAAAAATGACTGTGAAGAGCAGACTACATTCAGGATAATCATATGGTTTCTGTCTAGTGTGAATTTTCTCATATTCCATGAGGTTTTGTTTCAGATGGAAGCATTCCCATGTTCATTACAATACTAATTTTTGTGTGAATATTTCATGCTCAATGAGATGGAATGCCTGGCAGAAGGATTTCCAATATTCCTTACATACACAGGGTTTTACTCCTGCATGGTTCTTTGATGGGACTCTAGCATTCCCAAATTCAAGAAATCCCAAATGGTTTCTCTGAAGGTTTAATTCTCAGGTATCTCATGAGGTTGAATTTCCAAGAAAAATTCACTATCATTACACTTAAAGGGAGGACTGCCATGTGGGGCAAACTGGCAAAACTCATTGTTTTCATTCTTTTTTCCTTACATATAGTCCCTCATGCTTAGGCAAGCATGATGCAAATTCCTTCAAAGTGAAGTTACATTCATAGAAGTGTTATTTTGAGGAAACAATGATTGCAGTCAGAAAAAATGTTTTCCCAACTTTCTTACACCGTCTGCGTTCATCTTATGTCTAGACTCTTGTGGAAGTGGATACAGTTTAACTCACAAGCCTTTTGTTATGTGTTTCATTCTGCTTTTTAATGTCCTATGCTTCTTCATAGTTTGTGTGGTACAGAAAAAGCAGTGCTTAGGGGGAAATTTATATCATTGAATGCATTCATTAGAAAAGAAGAAAGATCGAATATCAGTCATCTAAGCATTCAATTAGGGAAGCGCAAAATATCTCATTTTTATTGGTTCTATCATTCATGTCTCTTCTTGTTTCAAACAAGCATCACATCCAGATTGGTGACTTCATAACTAGGAAATGGGGAAGTGATATACAACTTGATTTAGGAGGGGACAAAATAAAACCCCAAATAATCAACTCTGGAAACTTCTGTCTTCAGAAGTATAAGAAAGGTGCAGCTTCCAAAGATTCACAAGTAAGGTGGCCCCAGAAAAAAGGCCTAAATTGCAACCCAGGAAATCCTGAATACTCTATTTTGGACTGACTATTTTTGTTCAATTTTTTTTTCTTCTATTTATTTGGATGAAATGCACTATTTAATATTCTTAGAGTTTCCTGGGGAAATTATAGCACTTTTGCTTGCCTTTCCTAATCTGCACTAATTATTTGTTATTGACTTGCAAAATAATGCATTTTAAAACCTTTTATATCCTGTATTAGTCAGCCAAAGGGGTGCTGATGCAAAATGCGAGAAATCTGTGGGTCTTTATAAAGTGTCTATATTTGGGGTTGAAGCATATAGTTACTGGGCCATAAAGCATAAGAATCTTCCTTCCCCAAAGTCTATTACTCCATCTTGTAGCAAGACAGGTGCTGACATTTGCCAGGATTCAATATTTGTGGGATCCTCTCTTTGCAGGGCTGCATTTCTCTCTGGGCTCAGCTCTTCTGGTTCCTGCAGAACATCAGGTGTAGACTATGAGGCTCTCTAAGATTTGCCTCTCACCACAAGACCAGCTGTGAACTGTCAGGTAATGGCTTGTCTCTTTTCCCCGGGGCCTTCTGTCCTTGCTCATCAGAACTCCAACATGAAAAACTACTCTACATCTGTCCTTTGCCATGTCTTTTTATGTTTGATACACCGGCCACCAAGCGGCTTCCTGCCACCCCACCCCCCAGGCCCAATTTGTGTGCTCTGGCTTCGGGGATGGGAATAATAGCACACCTCTATGAGTTACACACTTGATTCTGGAGCTAAGATTTGGTGGAGAAAGCACAGTATATTGAATTCATCTTGGGCCCATTCTAGGGGCCAGTGCAATGGTGGTCAGCACACCATTTTGCTCAATGATGGCCACACCCAAAATACAGCCATGGCATCATAAGTTCCCAATTCTCCCAGACTTACAAAATCACTCCTGATCCCTGTGCCCTGGGTTAATGCCCTCTTTGTATGTTGCGTGGACCCCAGAATGAATATTCTTACTTAGACATTGCTGTGTGTAAGGCTTTTGTATGTAGGACATTTTGGTAAGATTCAGATAAGGACCTTTTGATTAGGTCACTTTTTGTTAGATTGTGTTAGTTTAGTTAAGCCATCTTATTAGATTTCAGGCACCAGGATGGACCACAATCATTGTGTTGAAGTCCTACCGACATGGAACACACAGAGAAAGAGTGCTGCCATGTTTAGCCTGCCATATGGGAGAGGGTCTCAAGATCTCCTAGAGCTGTGGAGAGACACAGAAAGCCTGAGAGGCTGAGGGAGATGCCAGAGGCTGGAGTCATGGAGTACCTTGAAGGTGAAGATATCCAGGCAAGAGGAGAAGGGAGTTGTGAGAGCAATTGTGTCTGATGGTCCACTTCTGACCTCAGGGATAAAGTGATTTTGGAGGAGAAGGCAGAGAGAGACAGGCAGGCCCAACATTTGTCTTGGCTGGAGTCCAGGAGCAGCAGACCTATGTTAAGACAGCATTTTTGATGATGCTTTGATTTGGACATATTCACAGCCTCAGTACTGTAAGTTTTAACCCTAATAAGTTCTAATAAATGACAAATTATTTCTGGTATTTTGCTATGGCATCGTTTGGCAAATTCAAACAGCTGGGGACACAGATTTGGAGAGGTGCCCTGATCTCAAATGACAGTGTGATGCTGCTGCTCAGTGTATTCACCTGTAAACTGTGGTTATCTCCAGACTAGGTGGGAATGAGTATTGGAAAGATGGAGGGAGAAGTGCTCTTGGCCAGCAAGGCCTGCAAGATAGGGTTGCAGCCAGGGGAGTCACAGGGTTTGGGACTAGTCTAAAGTAACAGATGTACCAATGTGATGTACCTGCCTAGGACAGGGGTTGGCCAGTTGGACAGGGGCAGATAAAAGAATGGGTCTTCGGGTCGGAGTCCGCAGAGGAGGAGGGCACAGAGAGGAGACTTCCTGCTCCTGCTCCTTTTGCCCTTCCCTCCTTCCCTTGGCCTCCAGTGTTGACCCTCTGTAAAGGCTGCTTTTACTCTACCCCTTCTGGGCCTCAGGCACAGACTCAGGTCTCCTGTTTCCAGTTCTACATTCATCTTCTCCAATCTTGGGGCAGCTAAACAAAGTGCAATGCCAAGATGAAACCTGTTGGTGTCAGGAAGGAAATGTCAAATTTCACATTACATCATTGGGTACAGCAATAACATCACCAGAATGAGCTACATTAGGTCAGTGACTCTAATGAATAGTACAGGAATCTCAGAAAGTCCTGGGGCCTAGGGCTGACAAGAATAGAAGTGATGTGATATAGTGCCATGTTTGCAGAAATCATCAGAGGATGCAGATTTCAGATAATTCTCAGACTAATTAAATGTAAAATTTTCAACACATTTTGAACAAAGTTGAAAATTATGCAGACTTCTTCAATTCCAGAGAAGAACGGAGGGGTTGGATGGAAAGAAGCTGAGGAACAGCTGAATAAGCTGGAATGTAACACGTGTTCACTGCAGTTCTCCAAGCCAGAGAAGGAGTGTTCTGTTTGGGAACCAAACTCTTAGAGCTCCAATGAATACCATCATCACAGGTTGTGGATGCAGAAAGGAGGACTGGGAGAAAGCCTTGCTCAACACTCACAGTCTCAGTTAGTGATGTGAGTCACTCCAGCAGTCTTCATTGGGGAGGAAGCAGCAGGAAGTCCGTCTTCTACTTTGGTGTTATCAGCCCTCTAAAAGGACACATGTTGAGAGCAGGGTTGCCTTCACATGGTTGTGTCCATGCACCTCATGCTACATGTTCCGTCTTGCAGAGGGAGGCCTCCCCTGTCTAGGCAGCTGGCAAGGGGCTGAGGGTATGAGCGCTTTTCCTTTATGGGTGACTGTGTATTTGCAAAGGATGAGGGGAAGTGTCCCCCAAAGTAATGTTGCAGATACAAATCAATATCTTCTAATGAAACACTATGTATTATTTCATTGTGTACTATTTTCATAATTTCTTTTAAATTATAACCAAATTATCCATGCAAAGAGTGTAAAAATGATTTATATCTGTTAGGGAAAACAGCCAAATTCCTTTTCTAGCCCCAATCCCAATTCTTCTTTCCTCAGAATTATCTGCATTGGCAGATTCTTTGCGTGCACATTTCTTTTTGAAAATACATGCATTCTCTACTTTCATTTTTCCCACACGCTATCTCATTTGAGAAAAATATTGGAGTACAACATAAGAATATAAATAAGTTTTCTAACTTCTTAAAATACTTGAGATTTGGAGTATATCATCTAATTATGAAAGGATCATTTCTGATTTAAAATAACAAAGAAAATTGGAGTTAAGTAAAAAGCAGGCCACTGTAGTTCAGTGGACTTAAACGTGAATTCTCATCAAACTGAGGTGAAGAAACTGGAAAAATATCAATGGTTGGTGTGCTTTGTTAGGGTTTCACAGGCGGTAGGATGCTTCTTTCCCAAGTTGGAGGTTCTGAGGATTGAATGCCAGTGAAGACAGGAGGAGAAGGATGAGAAGAGAGGGCAGGAAACGGACACAGAGTCACCCAGCGAATGGACACAGAAACAGAAAATATGGGTGTGTGTGTGTGTAAAAATGGATAAAAGTAAATAAATAAATAAATAAATGTATAGGGGAGGAAGATACAGATTATAGTTAGTAGTAATACTTTGAAGATGCTCTTTCATGACTTGTTAACAAATGTTTCCCAACAATGCAGGGTGTTTGTGTGTGGGGGGTGATGTGAGGGAGCCCTGTAAGATGTTATACATGTTTGTTTTGTAAGTTCATGATGTTTACTGGACACTTATAGTTTATGTATGTTCATGTATGAATGATATGTTTCAATAAATTGTTTAAAACAAAAGGAAAAATAAAATGCTACAATAATGGTCAGCATTATTTTTAAAAAGATAATTTCTTATATGCTTACCAAGAATGTAATGGATTGAAGAACCAGTGAAAACAACCAGAATAATTTGAAATAGGTGGAAAGCTCATCTATACATAAACTGAAAAATCTTGAGTTCTGATGCATAAGTTATTGGTAACAAATTGAAAATAGATGAGTGTGGAAGAAGATGTGGGAGTAGCAGATCTCAGAACAAACTGCAAGTGCACTTTTCCAAGAGGAGAAAGACATCTTGAATTGCACAGTCACAGCCGCTTCCTTAAAAGATTGGCTATAAGTTGCACAGACCTGAGGTGGAGATTCTTTGGAGATTCACATTCATTACATTCACAGGGTTTCTCTCCAGTATGAATGTTGTAATGTTAAATGAGATGCTGGATCTGGCTGAAAGCTATTGCACATTCCTTATATATATATAGGGTTTTTCTCCAGTTTTTTTTCTCTGGTGTGTAATGAGGCTTGACTTCTGAATGAAAGCTTTCCCACATCAATCACATTCATAGTTTTATCTCCAGTATGTATTCTAGGATGGTTAATGAGGTTTTCCTTCTGGTTGAAGGCTTTTCCACATTCATTCATATATAGGATTTTCCTTCAGAATGAATATTCTGATGGTTAACGAACAACTGCTTTTGGCTGAAGGCTTTTCTGCATTCTTTACATTCATTTTGTTTCTGTCCACTATGAGTTTTTTTCATGTTCTGTGAGGTATGATTTGTACCTAAAGGTTTTTTCACAAGCCTTACATGCATATGTTTCTTTGCAGTAGGAAATCTCTTGTATCTGAGATTTGACATTTGAATTAAAGCTTTCCCACATATATATGATTTCTCTTCAGTAAGAATTTTCTGATTAATAAAGAACTTTCCTGTCAGGGTGAAACCTTTCCCACATGTACGATATTTCTATCTTTCTTCCCTTGTATGGCTTTTAAAATGAGGAGTAAAAAATGACTGTAAAGAGCAGCCTACATTCAGGACACTCTTATGGCTTATCTCTAGTTTGAATTTTCTCATATTCCATTTGGTTTGTTTCAGATGGAAGCATTCCCATGTTCATTACAAGAGTATCTAAGGTATGAATATTTCATGCTCAATGAGATTTAATGCCTGGTGAAAGATTTCCAATATCCTTACCTAACAGGGTTTTACTCCTGAATGTTTATTTGATATGACTCTGGCCTTCCCAAATTCATGAAATACCAAATGGTTTCTCTGATGGATTAATTCTCTGTTATCTCATGAGGTTGAATTTCCAAGAAAACTTCACACTCATTACAGTTAAAGGGGAGGACTACCATGTGGGGTAAACTGGCAAAACTCATTATCTTCATTCATTTTTCCTTACTTAGATTCCCTCATGCTTAGGTAAGCATGATGCAAATTCCTTCCAAGTGAAGTTACATTCATAGAAGTGTTATTTTGAGGAAATAATGCTTGTGGTCACAGAAAAGATTTTCCCAACTTTCTTTCATTCTCTGCCTTCATCTTAAGTCTGTACTGTTGTGGAAGTGGATATAACTTCACTCACAAGCCTTTTGTTAGGTGGTTCCTTCTGCTTCTTAAAGTCCTATGCTTCTTCATAGTTTGTGGGGTGCACCAAAAACAGTGCTTAGAGGGAAATTTATAGCATTGAATGCATTCATTGGAAAAGAGGAAATATCCAATATCAATCAACTAGGTGTCCTATTTGGACAGTGCAACAATATATCATTTTTATTTGTTCTATCATTCATGGCTCTTGCTTCAAATGAGCATCACATCCAGTTTGGTGACTTCATAACTAGAAAATTGGGAAGTGATACAGTACTTGATTAATGATGGGGACAAAACAGCACCCCATAAATCAACCCTCGAACATTCAGCCTTCTGAAGGATAAGAAAACTACAGCTTCCAAAGATGCACTAGAAGGTGGTCCCAGAACAAAGGCCAAAATGGCAACCCAGGAAACCCTGAACACTTTGTTTTGGACTGACTATTTTTATTCAATTTTTTCCTCCTATATATTTAGATGAGATATACTATATAATTTTCTGTAAAGTTTACCATGGAAATTAAAACACTTTTGCTTGCTTTCCCAAATCTGCATTTATTATTTGTTATTGACTTACCAAATATTGTGATTTAAAACATTTTATATCCGGTATTAGTCAGCCAAAGGGGTACTGAAGCAAAATACCAGAAATCTCTTGGACTTTATAAAGCCTATTTATTTGGAGTAAAAGCTTCCAGGTACCAGGCCATAAAGCATAAGTTTCTTCCTTAACCAAAGTGTGTTACACGGTCTTGGAGCAAGACAGCTGCTGACATTTGCCAGTGTTCAGGGTTATTGGGTTCCTCTCTTCCCAGGGCTGCCTTTCTCCCTGGGCTCAGCTCCACTGTTTCCTCCTCAAGGTCAGCTGTAGACTATGAGGCTCTCTAAGCTTCACCTGTCTCCACAAGGCCAACTGTGAACTGTCAGGTGAATGGCTTCTCTCTTTTCCACAGAGTCTCCTGTCATTGCTAATCAGAACTCCAACATCAAAAAACTACTCCAATTCTGTCCATTGCCATGTCTTTTTATGTTTGAGACCCCACCCACCAATGGGCGAGGCTCAAATGCCCTAAAAACTGTGACCCAGTCAATGTCCTAATCAGAACTTAACCATGCCCAGATTAACAGACATCATCCCATATACATTTTTGGAACTCATAACGATATCAAACTGCTACATATCCATTTACCCATCTCAAGAGATATATATTTTTTATGGTGTATTGGAACCCTTTATTGATGTCCTAGGCACGGATATCATTGTTACTTTATCGATTCAATAGTCATTTCGGTATATGGATTTAATTAACAGATATTGTTTTTCAATCCAACCTGAATCTTGAACCTTCTGAGAATATTTTTTTCTGTCCGAAGAATATTATTTTACATTTCTTTTAAGCTGAGTTGCTGCTAGCAAACTTTATTAATTTTTTCTCATCTCTAAAAATTTTTATTTCAATTCTTCCTGAAGGATTGAGGTGAATTAAATCTCAGGCCCTCTACAATCTCCACTGCTTTTGAGAGCACCCTTAGTGTTGAATTTCTCCATTTTGTTGTAAATGTAATCAGTTATTTAGAGAAGAAATTAGGGGCTTTCAGTTTTACAGCCTGCTTCCTGCCCCTGCCCCCAAGCATAATCTGTGGGCTCTGGCTCTGGCGATGAGAATGATGGCACAACTATCTGAGTTACACACCTGATTCTGGAGCTAAGATTTGGTGGAGAAAGCACAATATATTGAGTTCTTCTTGGGACATTTCTGAGACCAGTGCAATGGTGGTCAGCACCCCATTTTGCTCAATGATTGCCATAACCAAAGTACAGCCCCTGCTTCTTGAGTTTCCATTTCTCCCAGACATAGGAGAACCGTCCTGCTCCCTAAGCCCTGTTAATGCCATCATTTGCATCTTGTGTGGATGCTAGAGAAGTATGTTGTTACTTACCTATTGCTGTGTGTGTAAGCCTTTTTTATGTAGGATATTTGGGGTAGATTCAGATAAGGGATATTTCAATTAGGGCACTTTTTAAAGAATGCTTTAGGTTAGTTAAGGGCCTCTGATTAGTTTTCAAGCACCTGGATGGACCCCAGTCATTGTGCTGAAGTCCTACATACATGGAACAGAGAAAGAGTGCTACCATGTTTACCTTGCCATGTTGGAGAGAGCTCCAGGATCTCCTAAACTGTGGAGAGACACAGAAACCCTGGAAATCTAGGGAGAGGCCAGGGCCTGGAGTCATTGAGCAGCCTGAATCTAAAGATATAGAGGCCAGAGGAGAAGGGTTAGGTGTGAGCAATTTGGTCTGATGGCCCATTGCTGAGCACAGGGAGAAAGTGAGTTGGGAAGAGAATGCAGAGAGAGACAGGCAGGCACAATATGTTGCCTTGGCAGGATTCTAGCAGCCGCTGACCATTATTAATTTTTGATGATGCTTTGATTTGGACATTTTCACAGTCTAAGAAGTGTAAGCTTTTACATTTCTTTTTAAGTGAGTTGGTGCTAGCACACTTTATGAGGTTTTTCCTCATCATTAAAAGTGTTTATTTCACTTCCTCCTGAAGGATTGAGATGAATTTAATATCAGACCCCCTAAGATCACCACTGCTTTTGAGAGCAACTTTAGGGTTGAAATTCTCCATCTGTCATAGGGTATTCAGTTCTTTGGGGAAGAATTTAGGAGCTTTCATTTGTACACCCTGCTTCATGCCCCCATCCACCAGGTAAAATCTGTGCGCTCGGGCTCTGGGAAAAGGAATAATGGCACACCTCTCTGAGTTACACACGTGATTTTGGAGGTAAGATTTGGTGGAGAAAGCACAGTATATTGAGTTCTTATTGGGACCATTCTATTGACCAGTGCAATGGTGGTCAGCACACCAATTTGCTTAATGATGGCCACACTCAAAGTACAGCCACTGCTTAATGAGTTACCATTTCTCCCAGACTTAGGAGACCCCTCCTTAACTCTGTGCCCTGGGTTCATCCACTTGTTTGAGGCTTGAGTTAACACAAGAAAAGTATGTCCTTAGTAGCCCAATGCTGTGTGTGTAAGCCTTTTGCATGTAGGACATTTTGGTTAAATTCAGAAAAGGGATCTTTTGATTAGATCTCTTTTAGTTTGATTGCTTTAGTTTAGTTAAGGTCCTCTGATTAGATTTCAGGCACAAGGATGGACCCTAGTAATTGTGCTGAAATCTTACATACATGGAACACAGAGAGAAAAAGTGCAGCCATATTTACCCTGCCATGTGGGAGAGGGTTCCAGGATCTCTTACATCTGTGGAGAGACACAGAAAGCCTGAGAGGCTGAGGGAGAAGTCAGAGGCTGGAGTCATGAAGCAGATTGAAGCTGAAGACATCAAGGCCAGAGAAGGGAAAGGTGTGAGCAATTGTGACTGATGGCCCACTTCTGAGCTCTGGGAGAAAGTGTGATTGGAGGAGAAGGCAGAGAGAGACAGGCAGGCCCAACATTTTGCCTTGACAAGAGTGCAGAAGCAGCTGACCCTTCTTAAGGCAGTATTTTTGATGATGCCTTGATTTGGACATTTTCTCAGCCTCAGAACTGTAAGTTTAACCCCAATAAGTTCCAATAAATGGAAACCTATTTCTGGTATATTGCATTGGCAGGACGTGGCAAACTCAAACAGCAGGGCCACAGGTTTGGAGATCTGCACTCTTCCCAAGTGACTGTGTGATGCTGCTGCCCAGTGAATTCACCCATAAAATGTGGTTGTCTGCAGACAAGACAGGAAATAGTTCTGGTAAGATGGAGGGGGAGTGCTCTTGGGTAGCAAGGCCTGCAAGACAAGGAGTCTGGCTGGCGAGTCACAAGGTTTGGGGACTAGTGTAAAGTCACAGATGCCCCAGTATGATGTACCTGCCTCAGGCAGGTGTTGGTCAGGTGTGCAGGGTGAGATAAAATCATGTGACCTGGGGTCTTGTGCACAGAGGGGTCAGGGCACAGAGAGAAGACTAACTGCCTATGCTCCTTTTGCCATTCCTTCCTTCCCTTGGCCTCCAGCGTTGACCCACTGAGGAGGTTGCTCTTACTGTACCCCTCCTGGTTCTCATGTACATACTCTTTTCTCCTGCTTCCAGATCTACATTCTGCTTCTCCTATCTTGGGGCAGCTAAAGAAAGAAATGCCAAGATGAAAACTGTTGGTAACAGGAAGGAAATGTCAAAACTCACATTACAGCATTGGCTACAGCAATAACAGGACGAGAATGAGCATCATTAGGACAGTGACCCTAATGAATGTATAGAAATCCTAGAAAGTTCTGGGACCGAGGGCTGACAAGAATAGAAGTGAGGTTATGAAAGAGTGCAATGTTTGCAGAAAACCTCAGAGCGTGTCAATGCCAGATGTTTCTCAGAATAATTTAATACTAAATTTTCAACATATTTATAACAGTGTTGAAATGATGAAGACTTCTTCAATCCCAGAGGAGAACAGAGGGGTTGGATGGGAAGAAGCTGATGAACAACTTACGAAGCTGGAATGTAACACGTGTTCACTGCTGTTACCCAATCCAGAGAAGGAATGTCTTTTTTGGAACCAAACTTTCAGAACCCCAATGAAAACTATCATCATAGTTTCTGGATCCACAAATTTGGACAGGGAGAAAGCCCTGCTCAGCACTTGCAGCCTCAGTTAGTGATGTGAGGCACTATGGCCAGTCTTCACTGGGGAGTAAGCAGCAGGAAGTCCATCTTCTCCTGTGGTGTTAACAGCCCTCTAACCGGAAACATGTAGAGAGCAGTGTGGCCTTCACAAGTTTTCATCCATGTTCCTCGTGTTCTGTGCTAACTCCTGCTGAGGGTGGCATCCACACATCCAGGCAGCGTGGAAGGGTCTCAGGGGTGAGAGAAGTTTTCCTTTATGGGCGACTGTATTTGAAAAGTGTGAGGGGAAATGCCCAACCAGTACTGTTGCAGATACAAATTAATATCTTCAATTCAACCAATTCATATGATTTCATTGTGTACTATATTCATAATTTCTGTTAAATTATAACCAGATTATCCATGCAAAGAGTATAAAAATAATTTATGTCTGCTATGGCAAACAGTAAAATTCCTTCTCTACTCTCAACCTCCCTCCTCAGAATTATCTGCATTGGCAGATATTTTGGGCTACACATTTCGGTTTATAAATACATGAATTCTCTTGTCTTTCATTCATCCCATAGCTTATCACATATGAGAAAAATATTGGAGTACAACTTTAAAATATAAATAAATTTTCTACCCTCTTTAAATACTTGATATTAGAAGTATATCATCTTATTATGAAAGGATCATTTCTGATTTAAAATAACAAGTCAAATTGGAGTTAAGTAGAAATCAGGCAACTGTATTTCAGTGGCTGTAAAACTTGAATCCACATCAGAATCAGGTTAAGAAACTGAAAAAATATAAACCATTGGGGTGCCTTATAAGAAAATGCTACAGGAGAGGGGCAAGTTGGCATCAGTTTAGGAGGATACTCACTAACTAGCTCTGTGGAGATGGCCAATAGTGGGCAGGTTCGTGCACAAGGGTCTGCTGTGGGCACACGGAGTGAGAAGCTTGGGTTACTTAGGAGGGTGCAGATCAATGGCATGGAGTGATTGGTGGAGATTCTTGAGTTTTGAGCTTGCCTGTGGTGGTTAACACAGATGGCTGAGCCCCACGCACAGAGACAATGGCTGACTTGAACCATGAATCCTGTAACCATGTCTCATGCTCCCGGTTTGTGGCAGCTTACTCTGAGGAAGGGAGGGCTCTGACAGTAGGCGAAGAGGGTTTTAACTTCTGTGGACTTGACTGCCTGGACCCCCTCATAGATTTGGGGATCAGATAAGCTGGCTTGAAACAGCACCAGGCTGAGGGTAGAGAGGAAACTGCTGAGGAAACCTGATTTACCCAGAAGCCTGCTGACACTGAGACCAGGCCCAAGAGGGGGCAGAGTCAAAATATTTTATCGCTCAGCTCTGACAAGAACCATAGCTTCAAATCCCTGGGGAGGCAAGGAAGTGAGAAGGGCTTGATTAGTTTCCACGAGCCCATTTAGGGTCCCCTCAGTGAAGGGAGGAAATCCAGCAGAGGACATCTTTTGGGTCCTTTACATCACGGAAAAAAAAAAAAAGATGACAGTCACTTAAAAAATGAATTCTGGTTCTTAATTCAGTTTAATACCAAAAATCTGCCCCAAAACCTGCAGAGAGAACCCAGAAGGGAAATTAATAAACACAAGGAGACTGAGAGGATAGGCAAGGACCCTAGAAGGAACACTTCATCCTTAGCTTTTTTTGAGTGCTTGCTGGTGTGGTTGTTTGCTTTTTCTCTGTTTATTTGTTGTCTTTTGCTTTTCTTTCTTCTTTCCTGCCCCCTTTCTGTATTCCCTCATTTTTAAAAAAAAATTAGGTGCCACTAGCTTAATTCTTCTTTGCTGTTCTGCTTCTTCACTGATTTCCCATTCTCTATCTATATTGATATTGTATCCCAAGCTATCTCTTATCCTTCTTTCATTTCTCTGCCTTCTGCTTTCTGTTCTGGTTATTAGACACCATGCTTTTTCATTTGTCCACAACATAATGGTGCCACATTCTATTCTATTTATTTTGTTCACTTATTTTATTAATATTAGTTATTTCCTTTTAGCTCTTCTTTACCCTTTCTCTCCCTCCTCATCATTCTGGCCTTCTGAATAATTATATATATATACTACTATTTGGTTTCCCAGGCCATTGTAGGTACTCCACTTTTTTTCCTATTACTGTACACTACCTATGCAAGTTAAATATTCATTTCACTAAGTCCTATTTGGCCCCTCTTCTAACTTTTATCAATATTACTATTATCCTTCTTCCTTTCTCATATCGTTCAATCCCTCTGGCACTAATATTTTGCCTGCAAGGTAACATAGAAATAAGCAAGGAAACAAAATAAGAAGAAAAAGTGTCAAAGAGAAAACTTACACACACAGAGGAACACCAACTAAATACAACATGAGAGGAGTGAGAGAAGCTAATCAACTGAATAAACCTAGCAAGATAAAATGATGACTAGAGGGCAACGGAAAATTACAAACCACACTGAGAAACAGAAAGACATGGATCACTCCAATGAACAAACCAAAAAATAATAATATATGCAGAACATCGAACAACTAATCAAAGATTCCCAAACAAATGTGATGAACAAACTTAATGAAGTGAAGGTAGAGATTAGGGATATAAAGAAGACACTGGGAGAACATAGTGAAGAAATTGTAAACATACACAAAGAGACAACAGATATGATGGTGATCAATAGCACAATCCAAGAAATCAAAAGGATGCTGGATTCACATACAGCAGATTTGAACAGGCAGAAGAAAGAAATAATGATGTGGAAGACAATACAGCTGTAATCAAACAGATAGTAGAACAGATAGACATAAATTATACAAAATCCAGCAGGGACTCAGGGACTTAACTGACAACACAAAACACACAAACATATGCATTATGGGCATTCCAGAAGGAGAAGAGAATGGAAAGGGAACAGAAGGAGTGTTGAAGGAAATAATGGCTGAAGTCATCCCAACCCTATTGAGAGAGATGGATGTGCAGATCCAGGAAGGAAAGAGCACCCCTGTCAGTATAAATCCCAACAGGCCAACACCAAGAAATATACTTGTCAAAATATCCAATGCTCAAGACAAAAAGAATATACTCAAGGCAGCAAGAGAAAAGAGAACCATTACATAGAGGGGCCACACAATAAGATTAAGTGCTGATTTCTCATCTGAAACCATGGAGGAAAGAAGACAGTGGTATGACATAGTCAAAGTTCTAAAAGAAAACATATTCCAGCCATGAATACTGTATCCAGCAAAACTGACATTCAAAAATGATGGAGAGATCAAAATATTCACATATAAATAGAAATTAAGTGAGTATGTCAATAATAAACTGGCACTTCAAGAAACAATAAAGGAAGTTCTACAAGTTGAAAGGAAAAACCAAGAGTTAGGATAGTTTAAAAAAAAACAAAAAACAAAACAACACATGACATACATTAATCCAAAGAAAATATGGCTGAAGTAAGGAATTCATTGCGACTAATAACACTGAATGTAAATGGATTAAATTCACCTCTCAAGAGACACAGATTGGCAAAATAGATAAAGAAATATGATCCATCAATATGCTGTCTACAAGAAACCCACGTTGGACGGAGCGATTCAAGGAGGCTGAAAGTAAATGGCTAGAAAATAATTATACAAGCTAACAATACACATTAAAGTGAAGGAGTAGCTACTCTAATATCAGACAAATTAGACTATAAATGCAACACTATTTTAAGGGACAAAGATGGGCATTATATATTAGTAAATGTGGTAGTCTCTCAAGAAGAATGAACAATCATACATTTAAACAGCTAAACAGTGTGCCTAAAAATTCATGAGGCAATCTCTGGAAAATCTAAGTGGAGAAATAAATGCCTCAACAATTATATCAGTGGAGTTTAATACACCATTATCATCATTAGACAGAAGATCTGGACAGAGAATCCACAAAGAAACAAAGACTCTCAACAATACATTAGAGGACCTGGGCTTAACAGACATACAGAACAATAAACCCAAATACATCAGGATTTACATTATTCTCGAGTGCACATGGATCATGCTCCAAGATAGACCACATGCTGGGCACAGAAAAACTCTCAATGAATTCAGAAATATTGAGATTATACAAAGTAATTTCTCTGATGACAATGGAATTAAATTGGAAACCAATAAGAGCCAGAAAAACAGGTTAGAAACAAGGATATGGAAGTTAAACAATACACTCTTAGACAAAAAGTGGGGTAAGGAGGAAATCTGAAAAGAAATCCATAACTACCTTGAAACTAATGAAAATGACAACACAACATATCAAAACCTATGGGATTCAGCCAAAGCTGTCCTGAGACAGAAGTTCATAGCCATAAATACATATATTAAAAAAGAAGAAAGAGCTAAAATTGAAGACCTAAATGCACGCTTGGAGGAATTGGAATAACAACCACAAACTAAATCTAAAGGAAGTAGAATGAAGGAAATAACAAAGATTAGGGCAGAAGTAAATGAAATAGAGGCTAAGAAAGCACTAGAAAAAATTAAAAAAATCAAAAGCTGGTTTTTCGAGAATACCAATAAAATTGACAAACCCTTAGCCAGACTAACAAAGAAAATGAGAGAACAGATGCAAATACACAAAATAAGGAATGAGGAAGGGGATATCACTACTGACCCCACAGAAATGAAGAAGATCATAAGAGGATACTTTGAAAAATTATATGCCAACAAGAATGATAATTTAAAGGAAATGGACAAGTTTCTAGAAACTCACAAACAGCCTACATTGTTGAAAGAAGGAATTGATGTAGTCAAAAGTCCAACTACGGTAAAGAGATAAACTCAGTCATCAAAAACCTCTCAACTAAGAAGAGCCCAGGACCAGATGGCTTCACAGCTGATTTCTACCAGACATTCCAGAAAGGGCTAATGGCAATTCTACTTAAGCTCTTCCAAAGAAAAGAAATAGAATGTATATAGCCTAACTCATTCTACAATGCCAACATTACCCTAATACCAAAACCTAACAAAGATACTACTAGAAAGGAAAATTACAGATCAATTTCTCTAATGAACCAAGATGCTAAAATCCTCAACAAAATACATGATAATAGCATTAAACAACATATCAAAATGATTATACCTCCTGACCAAGTGGGTTTCAGCCCAGGTTTGCAAGGATGGTTCAATATAAGAAAATTAATCAATGTAATACACCACATAAACAAACAGTAAGAAAAAAAAAACATGATCATCTCTATAGATGCAAAAAAAGTATTAGACAAAATACAGAACTCTTGATAAAAAAACCCTGCAACAGAAAGGAATAGAAGGAAATTTTCTGTGTATGATAAAGGGTATATATGAAAAAACCAAAGCTAACTCATCTTCAATGGAGAAATCCTAAAAGCGTTCCCTCTGAGATCGGGAGCAAGACAAGGATGCCCACTATCACCATTCTTATTTAACATTGTCTTAGAAGTATTTGCTTGAGCACTGACTCAAGAAAAGGATATAAAAGGCATCCAGATTGGAAAATATATGTATATATATATATAAATAACATTTTTGTAAGCAAATACATATATATGCATATATATTTATATATCATTATGCAAATGTTTGTATGTATTGTGAGAATTTTGATTTTACCCATAATAAAAAAATAAAAGAAAAAAATAAAGTGCTGCACCATATTACATTCCCCCCCCCAAAAAAAAATAAGAAGAATTAAAAATTTCATTAATTGCTGTCGGAATGATCCTATACATAGAAAGCCCAGAGAAAGCTACAACAAAGCTTCTGGAAATTATAAAGGAGTGCAGTAATGTTGCCAGCTATAAGATCAATGCTCAAAAATCAGTAGCATTTCTGTACACCATATGAGCAATAAGAGGAGGAAATCAAGATAAAAATGCCATTTACAATAGTAACTAAAATAATCAAATACCTAGGAATAAATTTAACTAAAGATGTAAAGGACTTATATACAGAAAACTACAAAACACTGTTAAAGGAAATCAAGGAAGATTTATATAAATGGAAAAATATTCCCTGTTCATGCATAGGAAGACTAAACATCATCAAGATATCTATCCTACCCAAACTACTCTACAGATTTAATGCAATTCCAATACAAATCAACACTATATTATTGAAGGAACTGGAAAATTTACCACAAAATATATTTGGAAAGGTAGGAGGCCTGAATTGACAAAAACATATTGAAAAAGAAAAATGAAGTTGGAGGTATCACATTACCAGATTTTAAAACATATTCCAAAGCTACAGTGATCAAAACTGCTTGGTATTGGCACAAGGATAGACCTACTGAACAATGGGATTGAATTGAGACTTCTGATATAGATCCTCGCATATTCAGTCATCTGATATTCGACAAGGCTACCAAGCCCACTCTGTTGGGAGAGAATGGCCTCTTTAACAAGTGGTGCTTGGAGAACTGGATATCCATATCCAAAAGAATGAGTGAAGAATACTATCTCACAACTTATCCAAAAATTAAAGCAATATGGATCAAACATCTAAATATAAGAGCCAAAACCCTAAAGACCTTGCAAGATAATGTAGGAAGGCATCTACAGGACCTTGTAATAAGAAATGATTTCAAGAACTTCACAGCCACAGCATGAGCAGCAAGAGAAAAAATAGATAAATGGGATTTCCTCAAAATAAAAAACTTCTGCACATCAAAGGACGCTGTTAAGAAACAAAAAAGGCAGCCTACCCAATTGGAGAAAATATTTGGCAACCATATATCTGATGAGCCTAATATCCTGCATATATAAAGAAATCCTACAACTTGAAAATAAAAAGACAAACAACCCATTAAAAAAATTGGCATGTGATGTGAAAAGACACTTCTCCAAGGAAGAAATACCAAAGGCTAAAAACAAATGCAAGAATACTCGAACGCTTGTTATCAGGGAAATGTACATCAAAACTACAATGAGATATCATTTACACCCATCAGAATGGCAGCTATTAAAAAAGCAGCAGACTCTAAGTGTGGGAGAGGATGTGGAGGAATAGGAACCCTCATCCGCTGCTTGTGGGATGGTGGAATCGTCCAGCCACTGTAGAGGACAGTTTGGCAGTTCCTCACAAAATTAACAATAGATCTCCCCTTTGATCCAGCAATTCCACTGCTGTGTAAATACACAGAAGAACTGAAAGGAAAGGCACAAAGAGATATATGCACACCACTGTTCACAGTGGCATTGTTCACCATTGCCAAAAGTTGGAATCAGCCCTGGTGCCCACCAACAGTTGAATGGATAAGCAAAACGTGGTACATACATACAATGGAATATTACTCAGCTGTAAGAAGGAATAAAGTGCTAACACACGGAATAACGTGGATGAATCTTGAAGACCTTATGTTGAGTGAAGCAAGCCAGGCATTGAAGGATGAACAATATATGACCTCACTGATTTGAACTGAGGAAAGTGAGCAGTCTCTGAGAACCATTGTCTGAAAGATAGGTTAACAGGGGAGAGAAAGGGAAGAGTAGGCTGTGTGCCATCACCCATATGGACATAATCTATGGTAAAGGGATAGAGTAAAGTTGCATATTGAAGGATAGGACAGATGGGTAGTGATATTACTGGGTTTAGTGTCACAGGGTTGACAGGTGATTAGATTAGGTAGGCCATGTGGGAATACTCAGGGCATGTAACTATGAATCTTGTCATTCCATGAGTCAAGACAGGGGAGTGTCACATGCCTCAGGGGGAAGGGGAGGAAGGGACAGTTAAGATCAAATGGGATATTTAGTGGTCATGGCAAAGGTTTTCCATTACCTTACATTAATGGACACAGAATATGGTAAATATCAAAAATTATTAAACTGTACCGTCTAACATGTAAACTAAGTTGTAAAGCATTGACAATGTTTGGTTGCTATATATACTATCTGTATAACAGTTATAACAATGCTAACATCCATTTTTAAAATAGGTTTTAATATGGGATGGGGAAGGCGGAGGGAGTTTAGGTATGTGAGAGTCTCTAGTATTCTGTATTTGACTTTGCTGTGACTTAAAACGTCTTTGAAAATTAAATGAAAATTTGGTAGGCACTGGGGAATGAGAGGGGAAAGGTATCACGGTCCACTGCACATCCGATAATACAGTGATAAAGAAAAAAAAAACTTTTTCAAAAAAAGGATCTTTTTGTTTCTTTTTTCATTTTTTGAATGTCCCAATCTGCTAATTATATTTTATTTTTATTTTATCATTTTTTCCTCTGACTTTCCTTGTATTTATCTGTTGCATTTAAACTTATCATTATTATTTCTTTATCTTATTAATTGTACTTGTTATTATATGGGCTCCATGTTCAAGGAAGGTTTAGATCACAAAATGGTTACAATGGGGGCTGCAGAGGATCATTGTGGGGGGTGTCTTGAATGGGGGATTCATAGGAGTAAGTTCATCTGAAAATACATGAAAGATATATGAAATTGTTCAAATGGTCAAGGGATGGGTCATGGTCATGGTGGGTAGACAATTACTCAGTAATGAGGGATGCTGAATTCCCAGCCTGGAGAGCCCTGCCACATTCTTCAAGGGGACAGCAAGAGTCCCCTGAGTGCATGAGCAGTGTCTGGCAAAAGAGGATGGCCCACTGATGGGTTCTTTTTATTGATGACTAATCTTATGAGTCTTTGCTCTTTTAAATGAAACTTAGCCTACTGTTATGGGGTGTCTAAGGGTTGCCACCTGAGAGCCTCCTTGTTGCTCAAATGTGGCCTCTCTCTAAGCCAAACTCAGATAGAAATGCATTACCTGCCCCCCAACATGGGACATGAACCCTGGGAATGAGCTTCCCTGGCAATGAGTGATAAATACCAAGTGCCAACTGACAACGTGATTGGAAAAGGACCTTGAATAAACAGGGAAAAGGTAAAGAGAAATGGGTTCATGTGGCTAAGAGATTTCAAAGCGAGAAAGGAAGTCATCCCAGAGGTAACTCTTATGCACACCTCAGTAGGATCTCATAGTACACCAAATTGAATATCACCCCACACAGAGCAGCTCCTGAGGGCTCTGGAGACACCCAGGTCCTACATAAGTTTGGATCCCCCAGAGATTGATGCCTTATTAGTGGGCTATACTTTGGAATCTGTGTTCCTGAGAGTGACAGAGATGGACAAAAATAAGCCCTCCCTGCACATGGTCCATCAGTCCCTTCTATTCAAACCTATATATGATGCTGGAGTTTCAGGTGTACTCCCAGAGACTGGAGCCTCTGGCCTACCTATGTGCCAGCTGTGGCTGGAATCTCAGTGGAGCTGCAACTCTTACCCTACAGCTCAAAGGACACATCCAAGTCACCTGGTAAGGAGACGACGATGGGAAACAGCCATCCCAGGGAATGAAGAGGGCCTGCATTTGCAGGCAGGATAATCCTATCCACTGTATCCATGGGATATAAGCCCCCTCTCATTTGGAGGGGGAGTAGGAACAACCACCTCAGTCCCCTTAGGATTGGGGGAAGATCAATGGACTAGAATGGGCTTAAGGGTATTCTGTTGTAGACATATCATGATTCAAGTAATGTAAGGAATTATAAGAGTGAGGAAGAGTGGGTGGCTGCTGGACGCACTCGGGGCAGTGAGGGAAAGGGAAGTTGAAATAAAGGGGCTTTTTCAGGACTTCGGGGTTATCCTGAGTGGCCTTGAAGTGACGGATGTAGGCCCTTTTACATCAGCATATACCATGCAGAACTGTGTGGGAGAGAGTGTGGTCTTCAATGTGAACTGTGATCTATGCTTGGTGACAAGGCCCCAGGATGTGTATATCCATTGCGGGTGATGTGCCACACTGATGAAGGATGTTTGGGTGGGATGAAGTGGGAGGTGATGAAGGTTGGGAACATGGGAATCCCTGTAATTTCTGTGTAATATTTAGGTAATCTAAGCAACTTTAAAATATACATATAAATACCATTTATGTGAGCAAATGTCTATATGTGCATATATATTTATATATCACTTTACAAATATTAGTATGTATTGTGAAAATTTTGATTTAAACACACAATAAAAAAAAAAGAAAGAAAATGCTACAATAATGGGCAGTATTCTTTTTAAAAGGGTAATTTTTTAAATGCTTACCCAGAATATAATGGATTTAAAAACCAGTGAAAACGACCAGGATCATTTGAAATAAGTGGAAAGCCCATCTTTACATAAATTAAGAGAAATCGCAAGTTCTGATGCATAAATTAGTGGTAACAAATTGAACACAGAAAAGTGTGGAAGAAGATGTGGGAGGAGGAGATCAAAGAAAAAACTACAACTGCACATTTCCAAGAGGAGAAAGACATCCTGAATTGTACAGTCACAGCTGGTTTCTTAAAGGATTGGCAACAAGTTGCACAGACTGGAGGTGGATATTCTTTGGAGATTCACATTCATTACAGTCACAGGGATTCTCGCCAGTATGAAAGTTGTAATGTTTAATGAGATACTTCCTCTGGCTGAAGGCTATTCCAAATTCCTTACATATATAGGGCCTCCCTCCAGTATGAACTATCTCATGGACAGTTAGATTTAATTTGCTACTTGTAACAGTTGGCCAATTTGATGTAATTATGAATTCCAAAAACTATAATTGGATCATGCTTGTAAACTGATCTGTTAATCTGGTCATGATTAGGTTAGGATTAGGGCGTTGAGCCCCACCCCTTGGTGGGTGGGGAATTGAATATAAAAGGCAAGGTAAAGGAAAGTTGAAGCAGTCTTTTGAGAAGCAGTTTTGATATTGGAAAGAAGGCTCCAGGAGAAGAGAAGCAAGCCGTTTGCCTGATCGTCTACAGCTGACCTTGTGGAGGAAACAGGAGCCAGCTGACCTTGTGGAGGAAACAGGAGCTAAGCCCAGAGAGAAACGCAGCCCCGGGAAGAGAGGAACCCCAGAAGCCTGAACCCTGGCAAACGCTGGCAGCTTTCTTGCTCTAACATGTGGCAATGGACTGTGGTGAGAGAAGAAACATAACGCTTTATGGCCTGGTATGTGTGGACTTCTACCCCAAATAAATACCCTTTATAAAGACAAACCCATTTTTGGTATTTCACATAAGCACCCCCTTGGCTAACTAATACACTACTGAAGGCTTTTCTACATTCCTTACATAAATAGGGTTTCTCTCCAGTTTGTTTTGTCTGTTGTGTAATGAGGCTTGATTTCTGAATGAAAGCTTTCCCACACCCATCATATTCATTGGGTTTCTCTTCAGTATATTTTCTCAGATGGTGAACGAGGTTTTCCTTCTGGTTGAAGTCTTTTCCACATTCATTGCATACACAGGGTTTTTCTCCAGGATGAATGCCCTGATGTTTAATGAACAATTGTTTTGCCTAAAGGCTTTTCTGCATTCTTTATATTCATTTTGTTTCTCACCAATATGAGTTTTTTCATGTTCTGTGAGGTATGATTTGTACCTAAAGGCTTTTTCACATGGCTTACATGCATAGGGTTACTTTGCAGTAGGAAATCTCTTGTATCTGAGATTTGACATTTGAATTAAAGCTTTCCCATATATCTATGATTTCTCTTCAGTAAGAATTTTCTGATAAATAATGAGTTTTGTGTCAGGTTGAAAAATTTCCAACATGTATGACATTTCTATCTTTGTTTCCTTGTATGGCTTTCAAAATAAGGAGTATAAAATGACTGTAAAGAACAGTTTACATTCAGGACACTATTATGGTTTCTCTCTAGTTTGAATTTTCTCATATTCCATGAGGTGTTGTTTCAGATGGAAGCATTCCCATGTTTATTTCAATACTATCTAATGTATGAATATTTCATGCTCAATGAGCTTTAATGCCTGGCTGAAGGATTTCCAATATTCCTTACATATACAGGGTTTTACTCTTGCATGTTTATTTGATGTGACTCTAGCTTTCCCAAATTCATGAAATCCCAAATGGTTTCTTTGCAGGATTAATTCTCAGGTACCTCATGAGGTTGAATTTGCAAAAAAACTTCACACTCATTACACTTAAAGGGGAGGACTACAATGTGGGGCAAATTCCTTCCAAGTAAAGTTACATTCATAGAAGTGTTGTTTTGAGGAAACAGTGCTTGTAGTCACAGAAAAGATTTTCCCAACATTCTTACATTCTCTTCCTTCATCTTAAGTCTGTACTGTTGTGGAAGTGAATATAGCTTCACTCACAAGCCTTTTGGTATGTGGTCTTTCTGCTTCTTAAAGTGCTATGCTTCTTCATAGTTTGTGGGGTGCACCAAAAAGAGTGCTTAGAGGGAAATTAATAGCATTGAATGCATTCATTTTAAAAGAGGAAATATCCTATATCAATCATCTAAGTGTCCAATTTGGGAAGTGCAAAAATCTCTCTTTTTTTTTTCTTTTCTTTTTTTTTTTTTTATTGTGGGTAAAAATCAAAATTTTCACAATACATACCAACATTTGCAAAATGATATATAAATATATATGCATATATGTGCATTTGCTTACAAAAATGTTATTTATGTATATATATAAATATATTTTAAGAGGTGCTTAGATACCCAAAATATTACACGGAACCCACTGGGATTCCCATGTTGCCCACCTCCCACACCTCCCACCACATCCCACACAAACATCTCCCACAAGTGTGGCCCAGCACCCTCAATGGACTTACTCATCCTGGGGCCTTGCCACCAATCATTTTTTATTTGTTCTATCATCCATGGCTCTTCTTGCTTCAAATGAGCATCACATCCAATTTGGTGACTTCATAACAAGGAAATGGGGAAGTGATACAGTACTTGATTAATGATGGGGACAAAACAACACCTCATAAATCAACCCTGGAACATTCAGGCTTCTGAAGTATAAGAAAGCTACAGATTCCAAAGATGCACGAGTAAGGTGGCCCCAGAACAAAGGCCAAAATGACAACCCAGGAAATACTGAACAATTTGTTTTGGTCTGAATATTTTTATTCAATTTTTTCCTTCTATTTATTTAGATGAGATGTACTATTTAATTTTCTGTAAAGTTTACCATAGAAATTAAAACACTTTTGTTGCCTTCCCAAATCTGTACTTATTATTTGTTATTGACTTACCAAATATTGTGATTTAAAACATTTTATATCCTGTATTAGTCAGACAAAGGGGTGCTTATTCAAAATACCAGAAATATCTTGGACTTTATAAAGTGTATTTATTTGTGGTAGAATCTTCTAGTTACCAGGCCATAAAGCATAAGTTTCTTCTTTAACAAAAGTCTATTACACTGTCTTGGAGCAAGACAGTTGCCGACATTTGCCAGTGTTCAGGTTTATTGGGTTCCTCTCTTCACAGGGCTGCATTTCTCCCTGAGCTCAGCTCCTCTGTTTTCTCCTCAAGGTCAGCTGTAGACTATGAGGATCTCTAAGCTTTGCCTGTCACCACAAAGCCAGCTGTTATCTGTAAGGTGAATGGCTTGTCTCTTTTCCCCAGAGCCTCCTGTCATTGCTAATCAGCACACCAACATCAAACACTACTCCTACTGTCCATTGCCATGTCTTCTTATGTTTGAGACCCCACCCACCAATGGGTGGGTCTCAAACGCCCTACCGGCTGTGGCCCAGTCAATGTCCTAATCAGAACTTTTTCATGCCCAGATTAACAGACATCACCCCATAAACATTTTTGGAACTCATAACGATATCAAACTGCTACATATTCAGTTATCCATCTCATGTTATATATTATTTTATGGTGTATTTGAACACTTTATTGATGTCCTAGGCCAAGGATATCATTGCTTTATCGATTCAATAGTCATTTTGGTATATGAATTTAATTAACAGATATTGTTCTTCAATCCATCCTGAATCTTGAACCTTCTGAGAATATTTTTTTCTGTCTGAAGAATATTCTATTACATTTCATTTGAAGTGAGTTGCTGCTAGCAAACTTTATTAGTTTTTACTCATCTCTAAAAGTATTTATTTCACTTCTTCCTGAAGGATTAAGATGAATTAAGTCTCAGGCCCTCTACAATCTCCACTGCTTTTGAGAGCACCCTTAGGGTTGAATTTCTCCATTCTGTTGTAAATGTAATCAGTTATTTAGAGAAGATATTAGGGGCTTTCAGTTTTACTGCCTGTTTCCAGCCCCCCACACAGCAAAATCTGTGGGCTCTGGCTCTGGTGATGTGAATGATGGCACACCTCTCTGAGTTACACACCTGATTTTGGATCTATGATTTGGTGGAGAAAGCATATTGAGTTCTTCTTGGGACCTTCTGAGATCAATGCAATGGTGGTCCCCATTTTGCTCAATGATTCCCACACCCACAGTACAGCCACTGCTTCTTGAATTCCCAATTCTCAGAGACTTAGGAGACCCGTCCTGCTTCCTGTGCCCTGGTTAATGCCATCATTTGCATCTTGTGTGGATGCCAGAGAAGTATGTTCTTACTAACCTATTGCTGTGTATGTAAGCCTTTTTTGGTAAGACATTTTGGTAAGATTCAGATAAGGGAACTTTTGATTATGGCACTTTTTGTTAGAATGCTTTAGTTTAGTTAAGGGCCTCTGATTAGTTTTCAGACACCAGGATGGACCTCTATCATTGTGCTGAACTCCTACATACATGGAACAGAGAAAGAATGCTGCCATGTTTACCCTGCCATGTGGGAGAGGGCTCCAGGAACTCCTACAGCTGTGGAGAGACACAGAAAACTTGAGAGTCTGAGGGAGAGGCCAGAGGCTGCAGTCATGGAGGAGCTTGAAGCTAAAGACATCCAGTCCAGAGGAGAATGGACAGGTGTGTGCAATTGTGTATGGTGGCCCACTTATGAGCTCTGGGAGAAAGTGAGTTTGGAGGAGAAGGCAGAGAGAGACAGGCAGGCACAACATTTTGCCTTTGCAAGATTCTTGCAGCAGCTGACCATTGCTAAGACAGCATTTTAGATGATGACTTGATTTGGACATTTTCACAGCCTCAGAACTATAAGGTTTAAACCTAATAAATCCCAGTAAAAGCTAACCTATTTCTTGTATTTTGCATCGGCATCACTGGGGAAACTCTAACAGATGAGGACACAGGGTTGGAGGGCTGCACTCTTCTGAAATAGAAGTGTGATGCTGCTGCCCAGTGATTTCACCTGTAAACTGTGGGTATCTCCAGACTAAGCAGGAATGAGAACAGGTAAGACAGAGGGGGCAGTGCCCTTGACCAGGAAGGCCTGCAAGACAGGGAGTCAGGCAGTGTTGTCACAGGTTTGGGGACTAGTATAAAGTCACAGATGTCCAAGTATGATGTACATGCCTCAGGTAGCGATTGGTCAGGGGGACAGGGGCAGATAAAAGCATGGGACAATGGGTCTGGTGCAGCTGAGATATCAGAACATAGAGAAGAGTCTCCCTGCTCCTGCTCATTTTGCCCTTCCCTCTTTCCCTTGGCCTCCAGCCTGGACCCTATGAGGAGGCTGCTAATACTGTGCCCCTCCTGGGTCTCAGGTTCAGATTCAGGTCTCCTAGTCCTGTCCTACATTCACTTTCTCCAATCATGGGACAGCTAAAGAAATAGCAATGCCTAGATGAATCTCGTTGGTGTCAGGAAAGAAATGTCAAAATTCACATTACAGCATTGACTACAGAAATAACACCTCCAGAATGAGAAACATTAGGCCAGTGACCCTAACAAATAGTGTAGGAATCCCAGAAAGTCCTGGGACCTAGGGCTTACAAGAATAGAAGTGAGGCTGTGAGATATTGCAATGTTTTGAGAAAACCTCAGAGGGTGCAGATGCCAGATATTTCTTAGACTAATAAAATATTAAATTTTCAACACAGTTTTCGCACTGTTTGAAAATCACCCACCAAGGGGCGGGGCACAATGCCCTACTGACTGTGGACCAGTCAACAACCTTACCATAACTTAATCATGTGCAGATTAACAGAGCAGTTTACAAGCATATTCCAATATCTATTTCTGGAATTCATAATGATAGCCAACTGCTACATATCCATTTACATATCTTATGGTATATATTATTTTATGGTGTACATTAACACTTTAGTGATGTACTTGGCCACAGATATCCTTATTAATTTATCCATTCAATAGTCATTTAGATATATGAATTAAATTAATAGATATTGTCCTTCAATCCATACTGAATCTTGAATCTTCTGAGATTATTTTCTTTCCACCTGAAGAATATTCTTTCACATTTCTTTTAAAGTGAGTTTCTGCTAGCAAACTTTATTAGTTTTTATTCATCAGTAAAAGTATTTATTTCATTTCTTCCTGAAGGATGAGATGAATTAAATCTCAGGCCCTCTACCATCTCCTCTGCTTTTGAAAGCACACTTAGGGTTGAATTTACACATTCTGTTGTAAATATAATCAGTTCTATGGAGAAGAAATTAGGGGATTTCAGGTTTACAGCCTGATCCCTACCCACCCCACCCTCCAGGCAAAATCTGTGCACTCTAGCACTGGGGAAGGGAATAATGGCACACCTCTCTGAGTTACACATCTGATTTTGGAGCTAAGATTTTGTGGTGCAAGCACAGTATATTGAGTTCTTCTTGGGATCATTCTAGGGACCAGTGCAATGGTGGTCAGCCCCTCAATTTGCTCAATGATGGTCACACCCAAAGTACAGACACTGCTTCATGAGTTCCCATTTATCTCAGAATTAGGAGACCCCTCCTGATCCCTGATCCTGGTCCCTTCCACTTTGAAACGTTAGTAAGATACTCATTTGTTTGGCTGCTATGCACTCACTTTCACAAAGTATGCCAACTCTCTGCTTTTTCTAATGCTATCTCAAACCACTAGTTTCTTTACTTCAGTAATAAGAAAAATATTTGCATTTCATTTGGTGCTTTGCATGTGTTATGATTTACAATGATCTTCAAAACACTGCTTTCACCAAAGAAGCTGTGATTGCAGGAGGTACTACAACTTTGAAACGTTAGTAAGCTACCTGTTTGTTTGGTTGCTATGATCTTGCTTTCACTCACAATATAAAAACCTGGATTTTATGAAATTCTATGCCAACACAGTAGTTTCTTCCCTTTTCAAACCTATGTAAGAGTAGTGTATATTTTTCCATCTTTGCCTGTGTTTTCACTTAGGAATCATCTTCTATCCCTGGTTTAACATAACACACTGTGAATTCAGGAGTAAATTAACCTTTCAAAGTTAAGTAACATACTATTTGTTTGGCTGCTATGCAATCATTTTCACTCATCATGCCAACATTCTGCTTTTTCCTGATGTTTCCCCATAGCACTAGTTTCTTTACTCCACAAATTTGAAGAAGATCTGTGTTTCATTTGGTGCTTTGCATGTGTTTTCATTTACAATGACCTTCAAACCACTGCTTTCACCAAACATGCTGTGATTGCAAGAGGTAGTTCAATTTTGAAAGGTTAATAAGATACTTGTTTGTTTCACTGCTATGCTCTTGCTTTCACTCACAATGAGAAACTGGGATTTTACAAAATTCTATGCAAATGCAGTAATTTCTTCACATTTCAAATGTAAGATTAGCATTTTTGGGGGGTTCTATATCTGTGTATTCACTTAAAATCATCTTCTATAAACTGGTATACCATAAGATGCTGTGAATTCAGGAGTAAATTCAACTTTGAATATTAAGTAACATACTGGTTTATATGCTGGTTACGCAATCAGTATCACTCAGTATGCCAACATTCTGCTCTTTTCTAATATTTCCCCATAGCACTGGTTTCTTTACTACACAAATGTGAAAAAGATCTGTGTTTCATTTGGTTATGTGCATTTGATTTCATTTACAATGATCTTCAAAACACTGCTTTCACCAAAAAGTCTGTGAATGCAGGAGGTAGTTCAGTTTTCAAAGGTTAATAATATACATGTTTGTTTCCCTGCTATGCTCTTACTTTCACTCAAAATGTAAAAACCCGGATTTTATGAAATTCTCTGCCAATGCATTAATTTCTTCACTTTTCAAATGTACGATTAGTGTTTTTTGTGGGTGCTATAAATGTGTATTCCCTTAAAATCATCTTCTATACACTGGTTTAACCTAACACACTGTTAATTCAGGAGTAAATTCACCTTTCAAAGTTAAGTAACATACTTGTTTGTTTGTCTGCTATGCAATCACTTTCACTGAGTATGCCAACATTCTGCTTTTCCTGATGTTTCCCCATAGCAGTAGTTTCTTTACTTCACAAATGTGAATAAGATCTATGTTTCATTTGGTGCTTTGCATGTGTTTTCATTTACAATGACCTTCAAACCACTGCTTTCACAAAACACGCTGTGATTGCAGGACATAGTTCAATTTTGGTAGGTTAATAAGTTATTTGTTTTATCCCTGCTATGCACTTGCTTTCACTCACAATGTAAAAACCCAGATTTTATGAAATTCTATGGCAATGCAGTAATTTCTTCACTTTTCAAATGTAAGATTAGGGTTTTTTGGGGGGCTATATCTGTGTAGGCACTTAAAATCATCTTCTATACACTGGTTTACCCTAAGACACTGTGAAATGAGAAGTAAATTCACCTTTGAAAGTTAAGTAACATACTTGTTTGTTTGGCTGCTATGCAATCAGTTTCACTCAGTATGCCAACATTCTGCTTTTTCCTAATGTTTCCCCATAGCACTAGTTAATTTACTCCACAAAAGAGAAGAAGATATGTGTTTCATTTGGTGCTTTGCATGTGTTTTCATTTACAATGACCTCCAAAACACTGCTTTCACCAAACATGCTGTGAATGCAGGAGGTAGTTCAATTTTGAATGGTTAATAAGAAACTTGTTTGTGTCCTTGCTATGCTCTTGCTTTCACTCACAATGTAAAAATACAGATTATACAAAATTCTATGCCAATGCAGGAATTTCTTCACTTTTCAAATGTAAGATTAGTGTTTCTTGGGGGTGCTATATCTATGTATTCACTTAAAATCATCTTCTATACACTGGTTTAACCTAACACGCTGTGAATTCAGGAGTATATTCAAATTTCAAAGTTAAGTAACATACTTGTTACTTGTTTGGCTGCTATTCAAACATTTTCACGGAATATGCCAACATTCTGCTTTTTTCCTGATATTTCCCCATAACACTAGTTTCTTTACTACACAAATGTGAAAAAGATGTGGATTTCATTTGGTGCTTTGCATGTGTTTTCATTTACAATGTCCTTTAAACCTCAACTTTCAGAAAACACACAGTGAATACAAGAGGTACTTCAACTTTGGAACGTTAGTAAGATTTTGATTGTTTGGCTGATGTTCTCTTACTTTACTCACAATGTAAAAACCCAGAATTTATGAATTTCTATGCCACCTCAGTAGTTTTTTTCCTTCACATCTACATAAGTTTACTGTTTACTTTGGTGGCATGCCTGTGTTTTCACTAAAAGACATCTTCAAAACATTGCATTAACCTAACAAACTGTGAATTCAGGAGGTGCTTCAACTTTGAAACGTTAGTAAGATACTTTTTTGTTTGGCTGCTATGAATTCATTTTCACTCAGTATGCCAACTTTCTGCTTTTTCTAATGCTGTCTCACACCACTAGTTTCTTTACTTCAGTAATGAGAAAAATATTGTGTTTCATTTTGTGCTTTGCATTTGTTTTGCTTTACAAAGATCTTCAAAACACTGCTTTCACCAAAGACTCTGTGATTGCAGGAGGTATTTAATTTTTGAAACGTCAGAAAGTACTTATTTGTTGGCTGCTATTACCTTGCTTTCACTCACAATGTAAAAACCCAGATTATACGAAATTCTATGCCAATGTAGTAATTTCTTCACTTATCAAATGTAAGATTAGCGTTTTTTTGGGGGGTCTATATCTGTGTTTTCACTTAAAATCATCTTCAGTAAACTGGTTTAACCTAAGATGCTGTGAATTCAGGAGTAAATTCACCTTTGAAAGTTAACAACATACTTGTTTCTTGGGCTGCTATGCAATCAGTTTCACTCACTATGCCAACATTCTCCTTTTTCCTAATGTTTCACCATAGCACTATTTTCTTTACTCCACAAATGAGAAAAAGATCTGTGTTTCATTTGGTGCTTTGCATGTGTTTTCATTTACAATGTCCTTCAAACCACTGCTTTCAGGAAACACACGGTGAATGCAAGATGTACTTCAAGTTTCGAACGTTAGTAAGATTTAATTGTTGGGCTGTGATTCTCTTACTTTACTCACAATGTAAAAACCCAGACTTTATGAATTTCTATGCCACGTCAGTAGTTTTTTCACCCTTCACATCTAAGTAAAGTTAGTGTTTACTTTGGTGGCATGCCTGTGTTTTCACTAAAAGACATCTTCCAAACACTATGTTAACCTAACATGGTGTGAATTCAGGAGGTGCTTCAACTTTGAAACGTTAGTAAGATACTTTTTTGTTTGGCTGCTATGAACTCATTTTCACTCAGTATGCCAACTCTCTGCTTTTTCTAATGCTGTCTCACACCACTAGTTTCTTTACTTCGGTAGTGAGAAAAATATTTGTGTTTCATTTGGTTCTTTGCAGGTGTTTTCATTTAATATAATCTTCAAAACACAGCTTTCACAAATACACTGTGATTGCAGGAGTACTTCAACTTTGAAACATTTGTAAGCTACTTGTTTGTTGGTTGTTATGATCTTACTTTCACTCACAATGTAAAAACCTGAATTTTATGAAATTCTAAGCCAACGCAGTATTTTCTTCACTTTTCAAATCTATGTAAGAGTAGTTTATAGGTTTGCGTCTTTGCCTGTGTTTTCACT
>JAKSZT010020056.1:1663986-1762585 GCA_026826555.1 Tolypeutes matacus | reverse complement strand
ATACACTGGTTTAACATAACACGGTGTGAATTCAGGAGTAAATTCACCTTTCAAAGTTAAGTAACATAATTGTTTGTTTGGCTGCTATTCAAACACTTTCACTGAGTTTGCCAACATTCTCATTTTTCCTGATGTTTCCCCATAGCACTAGTTTCTTTACTCCACAAATGTGAAAAAGATCTGTGTTTCATTTGGTGCTTTGCATGTGTTTTCATTTACAATGAACTTCAATCCACTGCTTTCACCAAACACGCTGTGAATGCAGGAGGTAGTTCAATTTTGAAAGGTTAATAATATACTTGTTTGTTTCCCTGCTATGCTCTTGCTTTTATTCACAATGTAAAAACCCAGATTTTATGTAATTCTATGCCATTGCAGTAATATCTTCATTTTCAATGTAAGATTAGTGTTTTTTGGGAGTGCTATATCTGTGTATTCACTTAAAATCATATTCTGTAAACTGGTTAAACCTAAGATGCTGTGAATTTAGGAGTAAATTCACCTTTGAAAGTTAATAACATACTTGATTCTTTGGCTGCTATGCAATCAGTTTCACTCACTATGCCAACATTCTGCTTTTTCCTAATGTTTCACCAAAGCACTAGTGTTTTACTCCACAAATGTGAAAAAGATCTGTGTTTCACTTGATGCCTTGCATGTGTTTTCATTTACAATGACATTCAAACCACTGCTTTCAGTAAACACACTGTGAATGCAAGAGATACTTCAAGTTTGGAACGTTAGTAAGAATCTTGATTGTTCGGCTGCTATGCTCTTACTTTACTCACAATGTAAAAACCCATATTTTATGAATTTTCATGCCACTGCAGTAGTTTTTCACCCTTCAAATCTAAGTAAGTTTAGTGTTTTCTTTGGTGGCATGCCTGCGTTTTCACTAAAAGACAAATTCAAAACACTGCGTTAGCCTAACACACTGTGAATTCAGGAGGTGTCTCAACTTTGAAACATTAGTAAGGTACTATTTTGTTTGGCTGCTATGCACTCAGCTTCACTCAGTATACCAACATTCTGCTTTTTCCTGATGTTTCCTCATAGCACCAGTTCCTTTACTCCAAAAATGTGAATAAAATCTGTGTTTCATTTTGTGTTTTTCATGTGTTTTCATTTACAATGACCTTCAATCCACTGCTTTCACCAAACACGCTGTGAATGCAGGAGGTAGTTCAATTTTGATAGGTTAATAAGATACTTATTTGTTTCCCTGCTATGCTCTTTCTTTCACTCACAATGTAAAAACCCAGATTTTATGAAATTCTATGCCAATGCAGTAATTTCTTCACATTTCAAATGTAAGATTAGTGTTTTGGGGGGGCTATGTCTGTGTATTCACTTAAAATCATCTTCTATACACTGGTTTAACCTAACATGCTGTGAATTCAGGAGTAAATTCACCCTTCAAAGTTAAGTAACATACTTGTTTGTTTGGCTGCTAAGCAATCACTTTCACTCAGTATGCCAACATTCTGTTTTTACAGATAGCACTAGTTACTTTACTCCACTAATGAGAAAAAGATCTGTGTTTCACTTGGTGCTTTACATGTGTTTTCATTTACAATGCCCTTCATACCTCTGCTTTCAGGAAACACACTGTGAATGCAGTAGGTACTTCAAGTTTGGAACGTTAGGAAGAATCTTGATAGTTTGGCTGCTATGTTCTTACTTTTTTCACACTGTAAAAACCCAGATTTTAGGAATTTCTATGCCACCGCAGCAATTTTTTCACCCTTCAAATCTAAGTAAGTTTAGTGTTTTCTTTGGTGGCATGCCTGTGTTTTCAGTAAAAGGTATCTTCAAAATTCTGCCTTAACCTAACATGCAGTGAATTCAGGAGGTGCTTCAACTTTGAAGCCTTAGTAAGATACTTTTTGTTTGGCTGCTATGCACTGTCTTTCACTTAGAATGCAAACTCTCTGCTTTTTCTAATGCTATCTCAAACCACTTGTTTCTTTACTTCAGTAATGAGAAAAATATTGGTGTTTCATTTTGTGATTTGCATGAGTTTTGCTTTACAATGATCTTCAAAACACTGATTTCACCAAAGACGCTGTGGTTGCAGGAGATACTTCAACTTTGAAACGTTAGTAAGCTACTTGTTGGTTTGGCTGCTATGATCTTACTTTCACTCACAATGTAAAAATCCAGATTTTATGAAATTCTATGGCAATGCAGTAGTTTCTCCACTTTTCAAACCTATGTAAGAATAGTGTATATTTTTGCATCTTTGCCTGTGTTTTCACTTAAGAATCATCTTCTATACACTGGTTTAACCTAACACTCTGTGTATTAAGGAGTAAATTCACCTTTAAAAGTTAAGTAACATACTTGTTTGTTTGGCTGGTTTGCAATCACTTTTGCTCAGTATGCCAACATTCTGCATTTTCCTGTTTCTCCATAGCACTAGTTTATTTACTCCACAAATGTGAATAAGTTCTGTGTTTCATTTGGTGCTTTGCATGTGTTTTCATTTACAGTGACTTTCAAACCTCTCCATTCTAGGAAACACACTGTAAATGCAGGAGGTACTTCAAGTATTGTATGCTTGTAAGAATCTTGGTTGTTTGGCTGCTATGCTCTTACTTTACTCAAAATGTAAAAACCTGGATTTTACGAGTCTCTATACCATTGCAATCGTTTTTTCAACCTTCAAATCTAGGTAAGTTTAGTGTTTTCTTTGGTGGCATGCCTGTGTTTTCACTAAAAGACATCTTCAAAACACTGTGTTAACCTAACACCCTTTGAATTCAGGAGGTGCTTCAACTTTGAAACGTTAGTAAGATACTTATTTGTTTGGCTGCTATGCACTCACTTTCACTCAGTATGGCAACTCTCTGCTTTTTCTAATTCTATCTCAAACTACTAGTTTCCTTACTTCAGTAATGAGAAAAATATTTGTGTTTCATTTGGTGCTTTGTATGTGTTTTGATTTACAATGATCTTCAAAACACTGCTTTCACCAAAGACGCTGTGATTGCAGGAGTCACTTCAACTTTGAAACATTAGTAAGCTATTTATTGGTTTGGCTGCTATGATCTTGCTTTCACTCACTATGTAAAAACCCGGATTTTACGAAATTCTATGCCAACGCTGTAGTTTCTTCACTTTTTAAACCTATGTAATAGTAGTGTATATTTTTGTGTCTTTGCCTGTGTTTTCACTTAAGAATCATCTTCTATACACTGGTTTAACTTAACACAATGTGATTCAGGAAGAAATTCAGATCTGAATTTTAAGAAAGATGCTTGTTTGGCTGCTATGCCCTTGCTTTCAATCAGAATGCCAACTCACTGCTTTTTCTAATGCTGTCTCAAACCTCTAGATTCTTTACTTCAGTAGTGAGAAAAATATTTGTGTTTCATTTGGTGTTTTGCATGTGTTTTGATTTACAATAATCTCCAGTACACTGCTTTCACCAAAGATGCTGTGATTGCAGGAGGTACTTCAACTTTGAAACGTTAATAAGCTACTTGTTTGTTGGCTGCTGTGATCTTGCTTTCACTCACAGTGTAAAAACCCAGATTTTTTGAAATTCTATGCCAATGCAGTAGTTTCTTCACTTTTCATACCTATGTAAGAGTAGTGTATATTTTTCGTCTTTGCCTGTGTTTTCACTTAAGAATCAACTTCTATACACTTGTTTAGACTAACACGCTGTGAATCCAGGAGAAATTCAGCTCTGAAATTTAAGAAAGATGCTTCTTTGGCTACTATGCACTCGCTTTCAATCAGTATGACAACACTCTGCTCCTTCCCAAGGCCGTGCCAATGCACCAGTTTCTTACTTCACAAATCTGAAATAGATTTGTGTTTCATTTGGTAATGTGAATGGGATTTCATTTACAATGATCTTCAAAACACTGCTTTCACCAATCACGCTGTGAATGCAGGAGGTAGTTCAATTTTCAAAGGTTAATAATATACTTGTTTTTTTTCCCTGCTATGCTCTTGCCTTCACTCACAATGTAAAAACCCGGATTTAATGAAATTCTATGCCCATGCAGTAATTTCTTCACTTTTCAAATGTTAGATTAGTATATTTTGGGGGTGCTTTATCTATGTATTCACTTAAAATCATCTTCTACATGCTGGTTTAACCTCACAATCTGTGAATTCAGTAGTTAATTCACCTTCCAAAGTTAAGTAACATACTTGTTTGTTTGACTGGTTTGCAATCACTTTTACTCAGTATTCCAACATTCTGCTTTTTCCTGTTATTTCCCCATAGCACTAATTTCATTAATCCACAAATGTAAATAAGATCTGTGTTTCATTTGGTGCTTTGCATGTGTTTTCATTTACAATGACCTTCAAACCCCTGCTTTCAGGAAACTCACTGCGAATGCAGGAGGTACTTCAAGTTTGGAATGTTAGTAAGAATCATGATAGTTTGGTTGCAATGCTCTTACTTTACTCACAATGTAAAAACCCAGAATTTATGAATTTCTATGCCACCGCAGTAATTTTTACACCCTTCAAATCTAAGTAAGTTTAGTGTTTTCTTTGGTGGCATGCCTGTGTTTTCATTTAAAGACATCTTCAAAACCTGAGTTAACCTAACACGCTCTGAATTCAGGAGGTGCTTCAACTTTGAAACGTTTGTAAGATACTTTTTTGTTTGGCTGCTATGCACTCACTTTCACTCAGTATGCCAACTCTCTGCTTTTTCTAATGCTATCTCAAACTACTAGTTTCTTTACTTCAGTTATGATAAAAATATTTGCGTTTCATTTGGTGCTTTACATGTTACCTGATTTACAATGATCTTCAAAACACTACTTTCACCAAAGACGCTGTGATTGCAGGAGGCACTTCAACTTTGAAACGTTAGTAAGCTACTTGTCTGTTTGGCTGCTATGATCTTGCTTCCACTCACAATGTAAAAACCCGGATTTTACAAAATTCTATGCCAACACAGTAGTTTCTTTACTTTTCAAACCTATGTAAGAGTAGTGTATATTTCTGCGTCTTAGACTGTGTTTTCACCTAAGAATCATCTTCTATACACTGGTTTTACCTAACAGGCTGTGAATCCAGGAGGAAATTTAAGAAAGATGCTTCTTGGCTACTATGAACTTGCTTTCAATCAGTATGCTAACCTGCTGCTTTTTCTAATTCTGTCTCAAACCACTAGTTTCTTTACTTCAGTAGTGAGAAAAATATTTGTGTTTAATTTGGTGCTTTGCATGTGATTTGATTTACAATGATCTTCAAAATACTGCTTTCACCAAAGACTGTGATTCCAGGAGGTGCTTCAACTTTGAAACGTTTGTAAACCACTTTTTTGTTGGCTGCTATGATCCTGCTTTCACTCACAATGTAAAAATCTGGATTTTTGGAAATTCTATGCCAACACAGAAGTTTCTTCACTTTTCAAACCTATGTAAGAGTAGTGTATATTTCTGCATCTTAGCCTGTGTTTTCACCTAAGAATCATCTTCTATACACTGGTTTTACCTAACATGCTGTGAATCCAGGAGGAAATTCAGATCTGAATTTAAGAAAGATGCTTCTTGGCTGCTATGAACTTTCTTTCAATCAGTATGCCATCTCTCTGCTTATCCCAAGGCCATGCCAAAGCACTAGTTTCTTTAATTCACAAATCTGAAATAGATTTGTGTTTCATTTGGTAATGTGAATGGGATTTCATTTACAATGATCTTCAAAACACTGTTTTCACCAAACACGATGTGAATGCAGGAGATATTTTAATTTTCAAAGCTTAATGATATACTTGTTGGTTTCCCTGCTATGCTCTTGCTTTCACTCATAATGTAAAAACCCGGATTTTACGAAATTCTATGCCAATGCAGTAATTTCTTCACTTTTCAAATGTAACATTAGTGTATTTTGGGGGTCTTATATCTGTGTATTCACTTAAAATCATCTTCTATTTATTGGTTTAACCTCACACTCTGTGAATTCAGGAGTAAATTCTCCTTCCAAGTTAAGTAACATACTTGTTTGTTTGGCTGTTATGCAATCACTTCCACTCAATATGCCAATATTCTGCTTTTTCCTGATATTTCCCCATAGCACTAATTTCTTTACTCCACAGATATGAAAAAGATCTGTGTTTCATTTGGTGCTTTGCATGTGTTTTCAGTTACAATGACCTTCAAACCACTGCTTTCAGGAAACACACTGTGAAGGCAGGAGGTACTTCAAGTTTGGAATGTTAGTAAGTATCTTGATTATTTGGCTGCTATGCTCTTACTTTACTCACAATGTTTAAACCAGGATTTTATGAATTTATCTGCCGCCACAGTAGTTTTTCACCCTTCAAATCTAAGTAAGTTTAGTGTTTTCTTTTGTGGCATGCCGGTGTTTTCACTAAAAGACATCTTCAAAACTCTGCATTAACCTATCATGCTGTAAATTCAGGAGGTGCTTCAAAGTTGAAACTTTAGTAAGATAGTTTTTTGTTTGGATGCTGTGCACTCACTTTCACTCAGTATGCCCAGTCTCTGCTTTTTCTAATGCTATCTCATACCACTAGTTTCTTTACTTCAGTAATGAGAAAATATTTGAGTTTCATTTGATGCATTGCATGTGTTTTGCTTTACAATGATCTTCAAAACAGTGTTTTCACCAAATTAGCTATGAAGGCAGGAGGTACTGCAACTTTGAAACGTTAGTAAGCTACTTATTTGTTTGGCTGCTATGATCTTTCTTTCACTCACAATGTAAAAACCCAGATTTTACGAAATTCTATGCCAATGCAGTATTTTCTTCATTTTCAAACCTATGTGAGAGTAGTGTATATTTTTGCATCATTGCCTGTGTTTTCACTTAAGAATCATCTTCTATACACTGGTTGAACCTAACACGCTCTGAATCCAGGAGGAAATTCAGCACTGTAATTTAGGAAAGATGCTTCATTGTTTGGCTGCTATGCACTCAATTTCAATCAGTATGCCAACACTCTGCTTATTCCCAAGGCCATGCCAAAGCACTAGTTTCTTTACATCACAAATCTGAAATAGATTTGTGTTTCATTTTGTTATGTGCATGTGATTTTATTTAAAATGATCTTTCAGCAAACACACTGTGAATGGAGGAGGTTTTTCAATTTTCAAAGATTAATAGTATACTTGTTTGTTTCCCTGCTATGCTCTTGCTTTCACTCACAATGTAAAAACCCAGATTTTAAGAAATTCTATGCCAATTCAATAAATTCTTCACTTTTAACATGTAAAATTAGTGTTTTTTGGGGGGACTGTTTCTGTGTATACACTTAAAATCCTCTTCTATACACTGGTTTAACCTAAGACGCTGTGAATTCAGGAGTAAATTCACCTTTGAAAGTTAAGTAACATATTTGTTTGTTTGGCTGCTATGCAATCACTTTCACTCAGTATGCCAACATCCTGCTTTTTCCTGATGTTTCCCCATAGCAATAGTTTCTTTACTCCACAGATGTGAAAAAGATTTGTGTTTCATTTGGTGCTTTGCATGTGTTTTCATTTACAATGACCTTCAAACATCTGCATTCAGGAAACACAAGGTGAATGCAGGAGGTGCTTCAAGTTTGGAATGTTAGTAAGAATCTTTATTGTTTGGCTGCTATGCTCTTACTTTAATCACAATGTAAAAACCCAAATTTTATGGATTTCTATGCCACCACAGTAGTTTTTTCAACCTTCAAATCTAATTGAGTTTAGTGTTTTCTTTAAGTCCAACAGATTTCAGGTATTTTGCATCAGCACACCTTTGGCAGAATATTACAGGATAGAAAATGTTTTAAAATACTTCATTTGGTATGTCAATAATAAATAATATGTGCAGATTTGGAAAGGCAAATAAAAGTGTTATAATTTCCCTGGTAAACATTAAAAAATATTAAATAGCACATCTCATCCAAATAAATAGGAAAAAAAATTGAACAAAAATAGTCAGCCCAAACCAAAGTGTTTAGGATTTCCTGGGTTGCCATTTGGCCTTTCTTCTGGGGCCGCATTACTAATGCAACTTTGGAAGCTGCACCTTTCTTATCATTCAGAACCCTGAAAGTTCCATGGTTGACTTACTGGGTGTTGATTTGTCCCCATCATAAATCAAGTGCTGTATCACTTCCCCATTTCCTAGTTATGAAGTCACCAAACTGGATGAGATGCTCATTTGAAGCAAGAAGAACCATGAATGATAGAACAAATAAAAAGGGGATATTGTTGCTCTTCCCAAATTTGGATGCTTAGATGATTGATATTTGATCTTTCCTCTTTTCTAATGAATGCATTCAGTGCTATAAATTTCCCTCTGAGCATTGCTTTTGCTGCATCCCACAAACTGGAAAAGCATAGGACATTAAGAAGCAGAAAAAAACACATAATAAGAGACTGTGAGTGAAGCTATATCCTCTTCCACAGAGTACAGACTTAAGATGAAGTCAGAGAATGTAAGGAAGTTGGGAAAACATTTTCTCTGACCACAAGCATTGTTTCCTCAAAATAACATTTCTATGAATGTAACTTCACTTTAAAGAAATTTGCATCATGCTTATCTAAGCATGAGGGAATCTATTTAAGTTAAAAGAATGAAGACAATGACTTTTACTAGTTTGTGCTACGTGGCAGTCCTTCCCTTTAAGTGTAATGAGTGTGAAGTTTCTTGGAAATTCATACTGCACATTCACAGCCACTTCCTTAAAAGATTGGCAAAAAAGTTGCACAGACTGGATATGGACATTCTTTGTAGATTCACATTCATTATATTCACAGGATTTCTCTCCAGTATGAATGTTGTAATGTTTAATGAGATACTGCCTCTCCCTGAAGGCTATTCCACATTCCTTACATATATAGGGTTTCCCTCCACTATGAATTTTCTCATGGTCAGTGAGATTTGATTTGCTAAGGAAGTCTTTCCTAGAGTCCTTACAGATATAGGGTTTCTCTCCAGTTTGTCTTCTCTCATGTATTAGTCAGCCAAAGGAGTGCTAATGTAAAATACCAAAAATGGGGTAGTCTTTACAATGGTATTTATTTGGGGTTGAAGTCCACAGATACCAGGACATAAAGCATTAAGTTTCTTCTCACCAAAGTTCATTGCCATGTTTTGGACAAGACAGCTGCTGACATTTGCCAGGGTTCAGGTTTCTTGTGTTCCTCTCCCCAGGGCTGCATTTCTCTCTGGGCTTAGCTCTTCTGGTTCCTCAAAAAGGTCAGCTGTAGACTACCAGGAAAATGCCTCAATTCTCTTCTGGAGCCTTTTCTGAAACAGAAAAACTGCTGTCAAAAAAAATCTGCTTCAAGTGTCCTTTGCCATGCCTTTTATATTTTATTCCCAAACCCAATAATGGGTGGGGTTCAACGCCCTGCTGACTTGGCCCAGTCAATGCCCCAATGATGCCCTGATTAACAGAAGAGATTACAGGTATGATCAAATTAGGTTTTTGGAAATCATAATTACATCAAATACCCCAACAGTAACATCTAGTGTGTAATGAGGCTTGAATTCTGAATGAAAGATTTCCCACATCCATCACATTCGTAGGGTTTCTCTCCAGTATGTATTCTCAGGTGGTTAATGAGGTTTTCTTTCTGGTTGAAGGCTTTTCCACATTCATTGCATATAGAGGGGTTTTCTCCGGGATGAATGCTCTGAAGTTTAATGAACTATTGCTTTTGGCAGTAGTCTTTTCTGATTCCTTACATTCATTTTTTTTCTGTCCACTATGATTTTTTTCTCGTTCTGTGAGATATGATTTGTACCTAAAGGCATTTTTCACATGCCTTACATGCATACGGTTTCCTTGCAGTAGGAAACCTCTTGTATCTGAGATTTCATATTTGAATTACAGCTTTCCCACATATATATCATTTCTTTTCCGTAAGAATTTTCTGATGAATAAAGAGGTTTTCTGTCAGGTTGAAAACTTTCCCACATGTATGACATTTCTATCTTTTTTCCCTGTATGACTTTTAAAATGAGGAGTAAAAAATGACTGTAAAGAGCAGACTACAATCAGGACACTCATATGGTTTCTGTCCAGTGTGAATTTTCTCACATTCCATGAGGTTTTATTTCAGATGGAAGCATTCCCATATTCATTACAATACTAATTTTCATATGATTATTTCATGTTCAATGAAATTTAATGCCTGGCAGAACGATTTCCAATATTCCTTATATACACAGGGATTTACTCCTGCATGGCTCTTTGATGGGACTCTAGCATTCCCAAATTCATGAAATCACAAATGGTTTCTCTGAAGGTTTAATTCTCAGGTATCTCATGAGGTTGAATTTCCAAGAAAACTTCACACTCATTACACTTAAAGGAGAGGACTGCCATGTGGGGCAAACTGGCAAAACTCATTGTTTTCTTTCTTTTTCCTTACATAGATTCCCTCATGCTTAGGAAAGCATGATGCAAATTCCTTCCAAGTGAAATTACATTCATAGAAGTGTTATTTTGAGGAAACAATGATTGCAGTCAGAAAAAATGTTTTCCCAACTTTATTACATCATCTGCATTCATCTTATATCTAGACTCTTGTGGAAGTGGATATAGCTTCACTCACAAGCCTTTTGTTATGTGGTTCATTCTGCTTTTTAATGTCCTATGCTTCTTCGTAGTTTGTGTGGTGCAGAAAAAGCTGTGCTTAGGGGGAAATTTATATCATTGAATGCATTCTTTAGAAAAGAGGAAAGATCCAATATCAGTCATCTAAGCGTCCAATTTGGGAAGCACAAAAATATCTCCTTTTCATTTGTTCTCTCATTCGTTTCTCTTCTTGCTTCAAATGAGCATCACATCCTGATTGGTGACTTCATAACTAGGAAATGGGGAAGTGATACACAACTTGATTTATGATGGGGCAAGACAAAATCCTAATAATCAACCCTGGAACCTTCAGTCTTCTGAAGGATAAGAAAGGTGCAGCTTCCAAAGATGCACGAGAAAGGTGGCCCCAGAACAAAGGCCTAAATGGCAACCCAGGAAATCCAGAAATCTCTATTTTGGACTGAATATTTTTATTCAATTTTTTTCTTCTATTCATTTGGATGAGATGCACTATTTTATATTCTTTAAAGTTTCCTGGGGAAATTATAACACATTTGCATGCCTTTTATAATCTACACTAATTATTTGTTATTAACTTGCCAAATAATGCATTTTAAAACATTTTATATCCTGTATTTGTCAGCCAAAGGGGTGCTGATTCAAAATTCCAGAAATCTGTGGGTCTTAATGAATGGTCTATATTTGGGGTAGAAGCTTATAGTTACCAGGCCATAAAGCATAATATCTTCCTTCCCCAAATTCTATTACTCAGTCTTGGAGCAAGGCAACTGCTGACATTACCAGGATTCCTGCTTCTTGTGTTCCTCTCTTTTCAGGGCTGCATTTCTCTCTGGGCTCAGCTCTTCTGGTTCCTCCAGAACGTCAGGTGTATACTATGAGAATATCTAAGCTTTGCTTCTCACCCCAAGGCCAGCTGTGAACTGTCAGGTAATGGTTGTCTCTTTCCCTGGGAGCCTTCTGTCCCTACTCCTCAGAACTCCAACATGAAAAACTACTCTAGCTCTGTCCTTTGCCATGTCTTTTTATGTTTGATACACCGGCCACCAAGGAGCATCCTGATACCCCACCCCCAAGTAAAAATCTGTGTGCTATGGCTTCAGGGATGGGAATATTAGCACACCTCTATGAGTTACACACCTGATTTTGAAGCTAAGATTTGGTGGAGATAGTACAGTATATTGAATTCATCTTGGGCCCATTCTAGGGGCCAGTGCAATGGTGGTCAGCACACCATTTTGCTCAATGATGGCCACACCCAAAATACAGCCACAGCAACATAAGTTCCCATTTCTTCCAGACTTAGGAGACCCCTCCTGATCCCTGTGCCCTGGGTTAATGCCCTCGTTTGCATCTTGTGTGGACTGCAGAATGAATATTCTTACTAATACATTGCTGTAAGTAAGGCTTTTGAATGTAGGATATTTTGGTAAGATTCAGATAAGGATCTTTTGATTAGATCACTTTTTTTGGATTGCTTTAGTTTAGTTAAGCCCTCTTATAGATTTCAGGCACCAGGATGGACCCCAATCATTGTGTTGAAATCCTACATACATGGAACACACAGAGAAAGAGTGCTGCTAGTTTAGCCTACCATAAGGGAGAGGTTCCCAAGATCTCCTAGAGCTGTGGAGAGACACAGAAAGCCTGAGAGGCTGAGGGAGATGCCAGAGGCCGGAGTCATGGAGTAGCTTGAAGCTGAAAATATCCAGGCAAGAGGAGAAGGGAGTTGTGTGAGCAATTGTGTCTGATGGCCAACTGCTGACCTCAGGATTAAAGTGAGTTAGGGGGAGAAAGCAGGGAGGGACAGACAGGCCCAACATTTGTCTTGGCTGGAGTCCAGGAGCAGCAGTCCTATATTGAGAGCATTTTTGATGATGCCTTGTTTTGGACATTTTCACAGCCTCAGTACTGTAATCTTTAACCCTAATAAATTCCAATAAAAGCCAACTTGTTTCTGGTATTTTGCTATTGCATCACTTGGCAAATTCAAACAGCTGGGGACACAGATTTGGAGAGGTGCCCTGTTCCCAAATGGCAGTGTGAAGCTTCGGCTCAGTTAATTCACCTGTAAATTGTGTGTATCTACAGACTTGGTGGGAATCAGTATTGGAAAGATGGAGGGAAAAGTGCTCTTGGCCAGCAAGGCTTATAAGAAAGGGTGGCAGGTAGTGGAGCTACAGGATTTGGGTCTAGTCTAAAGTAACAGATGGACCAATATGATGTATTTGCCTAGGGCAAGGGTTGGCCATTTTGACAGGGGCAGATTAAAGAAAGGGTCCCGAGGTCGGGGTCAGCAGAGGAGTAGGGCACAGAGAGGAGACTTCCTGCTCCTGCTCCTTTTGCCCTTCCCTCCTTCCCTTGGCCTCCAGCATTGACCTTCTGTAGAGGCTGCTCTTACTCTACCCCTCCTGGGTCCCAGAGCCAAACCCAGGTCTCCTGCTTCCAGTTTTTTTTTTTTTAAGACTTTATTTATTTACTAATTTATCCCCCCCTTGCTGCTTGTGCTCGCTGCATCAGGTAACCACGTCGTGCAGGCAGGCTGGCCTTCACCAGGAGGCCCCGGGAACCGAACCTGGGGTCTCCCATATGGTAAAGCCCTACTGATTGAGCCACAGCTGCTTCCCTTCTGCTTCCAGTTTTACATTCATCTCCCATCTTGGGGCAGCTAAACAAAGTGCAATGCCAAGATGAAAACTGTTGGTGTCAAGAAGGAAATATCAAAATTCACATTACAGCATTGGGCACAGCAATAACATCACCAAATTGGGCAACATTAGGCCAATGACTGTAAAGAATAGTACATGAATCTCAGAAAGTCCTGGGGCCTAGGGCTGACAGGAATAGAAGTAATGTTGTGAGATAGTGCCATGTTTGCAGAAACCTCAGAGGGTGCAGATGTCAGATATTTCTCAGACTAATTAAATTTAAAATTTTCAGCACATTTTGAACAAAGTTGAAAATGATGCAGACCTCTTCAATTCCAGAAGAGAACTGAGGGGTTGGATGGGAAGAAGCTGATGAACACCTGAAGACGCTGGAATGTAACACATGTTCACTGCAGTTCTCCAAGCCAGAGAAGGAGTGTTCTGTTTGAGAATCAAACTCTTAGAGCCCCAGTGAAACCATCATCTCAGGTTGTGGATGTGCAAATTAGGATCGGGAGAAAGCCCTGTTTAACACACACAGTCTCAGTTAGTGATGTGAGTCACTCTAGCAGGTTTCACTGGGTGCAAAGCAGCAGGAAGTCCGTCTTCTACTTTGGTGTTAACAGCCCTCTAACAGGACAAATGTTGAGAACAGTGTTGCCTTCACATGGTTGCATCCATGCAATCATGTTGCGTGCACCATCTTGCTGAGGGAGGCCTCCCCCGTCTAGGCAGCTGTGGAGGGGCTGAGGGTATGAGCACTTTTCCTTAATGGGTGACTCTATTTGCAAAGGATGAGGGGAAGTGTCCCCCCCAGTAATGTTGCAGATACAAATCAATATCTTCAAATGAAACACTATGTATTATTCCATTGTGTACTATTTTCATAATTTCTTTTAAATTATAACCAAATTTTCCATGCAAAGAGTTTAAAAATAATTTATATCTGTTAGGGAAAACAGCCAAATTCCTTCTCTAGCCCCAATCCCCATTCTTCTTTCCTCAGAATTATCTGCATTGGCATGTTCTTTTGTGCACACATTTCGTTTTGAAAATACATGCATTCTCTACTTTCATTTTTCCCACACGCTATCTCATTTGAGAAAAATATTGGAGAACAACTTAAGAATATAAATAAATTTTCTAACTTCTTAAAATACTTGATAATTGGAGTATATCATCTAATTATGAAAGGATCATTTCTGATTTAAAATAACAGTGAAAATTGGAGTTGAGTAAAAAGCAGGCCACTGTATTTCAGTGGATTTAAACTTGAATCCTAATGAGAATGAGGTGAATAAACTGGAAAAATATCATTGGTTATTGTGCTTTGTTAAAAAATGCTACATATTGGGCAGCATTATTTTTAAAAGGTAATTTCTTATATGCTTACCATGAATGTAATGGATTGAAGAACCAGTGAAAACAACCAGTATAATTTGAAATAACTGGAAAGCCCATCTTTATATTAACTAAGAGAAATCTCAAGTTCTGATGCATAAGTTATTGGCAACAAATTGAAAACAGATTAGTGTGGAAGAAGATGTGGGGGTAGGAGGTCTCAAAACAAACTTAAAGTGCAATTTTCCAGAGGAGAGAGACATCCTGAAGGGCACAGGACAGATACTTCCTTAAAAGATTGGCAACAAGTTGTAAATACTGAAGGTGGAGATTCTTTGGAAATACACATTCATTACATGCAAAGGTTTTCTCTCCAGTAGGAATGTTGTAATATTAAATGAGATACTGCATTTGGCTTAAGACTATTCCACATTCCTTTTATATATAGGGTTTTTCTCCAGTTTATCTTCTCTGGTGTGTAATGAGGCTTGATTTCTGAATGAAAGCTTTCCCACATCAATTACAATCATAGGTTATATCTCCAGTATGTATTCTAGGATGGTTAATGAGGTTTTCCTTCTGGTTGAAGGCTTTTTCCAAATTTATTGCATATAGAGGATTTTTTCCGGGATGAATGCTCTGATGTTTAATAAACTATTGCTTTTGCATGAAAGCTTTTCTGCATTTCTTACATTCATTTTTTTTTTCTGTCCACTATGATTTTTTTCTTGTTCTGTGAGATATGATTTGTACCTAAAGGCATTTTTCACATGCCTTACAAGCATACGGTTTCTTTGCAGTAAGAAACCTTTTGTATCTGAGATTTCATATTTGAATTAAAGCTTTCCCACATATATATCATTTCTTTTCCATAAAAATTTTCTGATGAATAAAGAGGTTTTCTGTCAGGTTGAAAACTTTCCCACATGTATGACATTTCTATCTTTTTTCCCTGTATGACTTTTAAAATGAGGAGTAAAAAATGACTGTAAAGAGCAGACTACATTCAAGACACTCATATGGTTTCTCTCCAGTGTGAAATTTCTCACATTCCATGAGGTTTTATTTCAGATGGAAGCATTCCCATATTCAATACAATACTAATTTTTGTATGAATATTTCATAATCAATAAGATTTAATGCCTGGCAGAACGATTTCCAATATTCCTTACATACACAGGGTTTTGTTCCTGCATGGTTCTTTGATGGGACTCTAGCATTCCCTAATTCATGAAATCCCAAATGGTTTCTCTGAAGGTTTAATTCTCAGGTGTCTCATGAGGTTGAATTTCCAAGAAAACTTCACACTCATTACACTTAAAAGAGAGGACTGCCACTTGGGGCAAACTAGTAAAACTCATTGTTTTCATTCTTTTTTCCTTACATAGTTTCCTTCATGCTTAGGAAAGCATGATGCAAATTCCTTCCAAGTGAAGTTACATTCAAAGAAGTGTTATTTTGAGGAAACAATGATTACAGTCAGAAAAAAAAATTCCCAACTTTCTTACATCATCTGCATTCAGCTTATTTCTAGACTCTTGTGAAAGTGGATATAGCTTCACTCACAAGCCTTTGTTATGTGGTTCATTCTGCTTTTTAATGACCTATGCTTCTTCATAGTTTGTGGGGTGCAGAAAAAGCAGTGCTTAGGGGGAAATTTATATAACTGAATGCATTCTTTAGAAAAGAGGAAAGATCCAATATCAGTCATCTAAGCGTCCAACTTGGGAAGCGCAACAATATCTCCTTTTTATTTGTTCTATCATTCGTGTCTCTTAAATACACATAAATGCATATATATTTATGTATCATTTTGCAAATGTTTGTATGTATTGTGAGAATTTTGATTTTTACCCATAATAAAAAAAAAATGAGCATCACATCCAGATTGGTGACTTCATAACTAGGAAATGGGGAAGTGATACACAACTTGATTTATGATGGGGACAAGACAAAATCCTAATAATCAACCCTGGAACCTTCAGTCTTCTGAAGGATAAGAAAGTTGCAGCTTCCAAAGATGCATGAGTAAGGGGTCCCAGAAAAAAGGCTTAAATTGCAACCAAGGAAATCTTGAATACTCTGTTTTGGACTGAATATTTTTGTTCAATTCTTTTCTTCTATTTATTTGGATGAGATGCACTATTTAATTTTCTTTAAAGTTTCCTGGGGAAATAATAATACTTTTGCCTGCCTTTCCTAATCTACACTTATTATTTGTTATTGACTTGCCAAATAATGCATTTTAAAACATTTTATATCCAGTATTAGTCAGCCAAAGCAGTGCTGATGCAAAATTCCAGAAATTTGTGGGACTTTATAAAGGGTCTATATTTGGGGTAGAAGCTTATAGTTACCGGGCCATAAAGCATAAGTATCTTCCTTCCCCAACGACTATTACTCTATCTTTGAGCAAGGCAGCTGCCGACATTACCAGGATTCCAGCTTCTTGTGTTCCTCTCTTCTCAGGGCTGCATTTCTCTCTGGGCTCAGCTCTTCTGTTTCCTTCAGAACGTCCGGTGTAGACTATGAGGCTATCTAAGCTTTGCCTCTCACCACAAGGCCAGCTGTGAACTGTCAGGTAATGGCTTGTCTCTTTTCCCGGGAGCCTTCTGTTATTGTTCCTCAGAACTCCAACATGAAAACTACTCTAGCTCTGTCCTTTGACATGTCTTTTTATGTTTGATACACCGGCCACCAAGGGGCTTCCTGACACCCCACCCCCAAGTCAAAATCTGTGTGCTATGGCTTCAGGGATGGAAATATTAGCACACCTCTATGAGTTACACACCTGATTTTTGAGCTAAGATTTGGTGGAGAAAGCAGAGTATATTGAATTCATCTTGGTCCCATTCTAGGGGCCAGTGCAATGGTGGTCAGCACACCATTTTGCTCAATGATGGCCACACCCAAAATACAGCCATGGCATCATAAGTTCCATTTCTCCCAGACTTAGGAGACCCCTCCTGATCCCTGTGTCCTGGGTTAATGATCTCATTTGTTTCTTGTTTGGACCCCAGAATGAATAAACTTACTATCACATTGCTGTGTGTAAAGCTTTAGAATGTAGTACATTTTGGTAAGATTCAGATAATGATCTTTTGATTAGGTCACTTTTTATTAGATTGCTTTAGTTTAGCTAAACCCTCTTATTAGATTTCAGGCACCAGGATGGACCCCAATCATTGTGTTGAAGTCCTACATACATGGAACATAGAGAGAAAGTGTGCTGCCATGTTTAGCCTGCCATATGTGAGAGGGTCCCAAGATCTCCTAGAGCTGTGGAGAGACACAGAAAGTCTGAGAGGCTGTGCAAGATGCCAGAGGCTGGAGTCATGGAGGAGCTTGAAGCTGAAAATATCCAGGCAAGAGGAGAATGGAGTTGTGTGAGCAATTGTGTCTGATGGCCCATGCTGACCTCAGGGATAAAGTGAGTGTGGGGGAGAAAGCAGAGAGTGACAGGCATGCCCAACATTTGTCTTGGCTGGAGTCCAGGAGCAGAAGTCTTATGTTGACAGCATTTTTGATGATGCCTTGTTTTGGACATTTTCACAGCCTCAGTACTGTAATTTTTTTTTTTATGTCCACAATGTTTTATTTTATTTTTTAAAAAATATATATGCATATATGTATTTGCTTACAAAAATGTTATATATATATATATATATACATTTATTTCAAGAGGTGCTTAGAGTACCCAAAATAGCAGCTGTGGCTCAATCAGTACTGTAATCTTTAACCCTAATAAATTCCAATAAAAGCCATCTTGTTTCTGGTATTTTGTTATGGCATCACTCGGCAAATTCAAACAGCTGGACTCACAGGTTTGGAGAGGTACCCTGTTCCCAAATGGCAGTGTGATCCTGTTGCTCAGTGAATTCACCTGTAAATCGTGGGTATCTCCAGACTAGGTGGAAATGAGTATTGGAAGAATGGAGGGAAAGTGCTCTTGGCCAGGAATGCCTGCAAGACAGGGTGGCAGGCAGTGGAGCCACAGGGTTTGGGGACTGATCTAAAATAACAGGTGGACCAATATGGTGTTCCTGCCTAGAGCAGGGGTTGGCCATTTCGACAAGGACAGATAAAAGAATGGGTCCTGGAGTTGGGGTCAGGTGAGGAGTAGGGCACAGAGAGGAGGCATCCTTCTCCTGTTCCTTTTGCCCTTCCTTCCTTCCCTTGGCCTCCAGCAATGACCCTCTGTAGAGGCTGCTCGTACTCTACCCCTCTTGGGTCTCAGACAAAGACTCAGGTCTCCTGCTTCCAGTTCTACATTCATCTTCTCCAATCTTGGGGCAGCTAAACAAAGTGCAATGCCAAGATGAAACCTGTTGGTGTCAGGAAGGAAATGTCAAAATTCACATTACAGCATTGTGTACAGCAATAACATCACCAGAATGAGCAACATTAGGACAATGACCCTAATGAATTGTACATGAATCTCAGAAAGTCCTGGGGCCCAGCGCTGACAGGAATAGAAGTGATGTTGTGAGATAATGCCATGTTTGCAGAAAACCTCAGAGGGTGCAGATGTCAGATATTTCTCAGAAAATCTAAATATAAAATTTTCAGCACATTTTGAACAAAGTTGAAAATGATGCAGACCTCTTCCATTCCAAAAGAGAACTGAGGGGTTGGATGGGAAGAAGCTGATGACCACCTGAAGACTCTGGAATATAACACGTGTTCACTGCAGTTCTCCAAGCCAGAGAAGGAATGTTCTGTTTGAGAACCAAACTCTTAGAGTTGCATTGAAACCATCATCACAGGTTGTGGATGCACAAATTAGGACCGGGAGAGAGCCCTGTTTAACACACACAGTCTCAGTTAGTGATGTGAGTCACTCTAGCAGGTCTCACTGGGGAGGAAGCAGCAGGAAGTCCGTCTTCTACTTTGGTCTTAACAGCCCTCTAACTGGATACATGTTGAGAGCAGTGTTGCCTTCACATGGTTGCATCCATGCTATTCATGCTGCGTGCTCCATCTTGCTGAGAGAGGCCTTCCCCTTCTAGGCAGCTGTCGAGGGGCTGAGGGTATGAGCACTTTTCCTTTATGGGTGACTGTATTTGCAAAGGATGAGGGGAAGTGCCCTCCCCAGTTATGTTGCAGATAGAAATCAATATCTTCAAATGAACCAATATGTATTATTTCATTGTGTACTATTTTCATAATTTCTTTTAAATTATAACCAAATTATCCATGCAAAGTGTATAAAAATAATTTATATCTGTTAGGGAAACAGCCAAATTACTTCCCTAGCCACAAACCCCATTCTTCTTTCCTCAGAATTATCTGCATTGGCAGATTCTTTTGTGCACACATTTCTTTTTGAAAATACATGCATTCTCTACTTTCATTTTTCCCACACGCTATCTCATTTGAGAAAAATATTGGAGAACAACTTAAGAATATAAATAAGTTTTCTAACTTCTTAAAATACTTGAGATTTGGAGTATATCATCTAATTATGAAAGGATCATTTCTGTTTTAAAATAACAAGGAAAATTGGAGTTGAGTAAAAAGTAGGCCACCGTAGTTCAGTGGATTTAAACTTGAATCCTCATGAGAATGAGGTGGAGAGACTGGAAAAATATCAATGGTTGTTGTGTTTGTTAAAAAATGCTACATACTGGGCAGCATTATTTTTAAAAGGTAATTTCTTATATGCTTACCAAGAATGTAATGGATTGAAGAACCAGTGAAAACAACCAGTATAATTTGAAATAACTGGAAAGCCCATCTTTACATAAACTGAAAATTCTCGAGTTCTGATGCATAAGTTATTGGCAACAAATTGAAAACAGATAAGTGTGGAATAAGATGTGGGAGTAGGAGGTCTCAAAACAAACTGAAAGGGCACTTTTCCAGAGGAGAAATACATCCTGAATTGCACAGTCACAGACACTTCATTAAAATATTGGCAACAAGGTGTAAAGACTGAAGATGGAGATTCTTTGGAAATACACATTCTTTACATTTAAATTGTTTCTCTCCAGTAGGAATGTTGTAATGTTAAATGAGATACTGCATCTGGCTGAAGGCTATTCCACATTCCTTATATATATAGGGCTTTTCTCCAGTTTGTCTTCTCTGATGTGTAATGATGCTTGATTTCTAAATGAAAGCTTTCCCACATCCATCACATTCATAGGTTTTATCTCCAGTATGTATCCTAGGATGGTTAAGGAGGTTTTTCTTTCTGGTTGAAGGCTTTTTCACATTCATTGCATATATAGGATTCTTCTCCAGAATGAATACTCTGATGGTTAATGAACAATTGCGTTTGGCTGAAGGCTTTTCTGCATTCTTTACATTCATTTTGTTTCTGTCCACTATGAGTTTTTTCATGTTCTGTGAGTTATGATTTGTACCTAAAAGCTTTTTCACATGCCTTACATTCATGTGGTTTCTTTGCACTAGTAAACCTCTTGGAACTGAGATTTGACATTTGAATTAAAGCTTTCCCCTATACATATCACTTCTGTTCCGTAAGATTTTTCTGATGAATGAAGAGGTTTTCTCTTAGGTTGAAGTTTCCCAAATGTATAACATTTCTATGCTTGTTCCCCAGTATGGCTTTTAAAGTGAGAAGTAAAAAACGACTGTTAAGAGTAGACTACATTCAGGACACACATATGGTTTCTCTCTAGTTTGAATTTTCTCATAGTCCATGAGGTTTTGTTTCAGATGGAAACATTCCCATGTTTATTACAATACTAACTAATGTATGAATATTTCATGCTCAGTGAGATATAATGCCTGGATGAAGGATTTCCAATATTACTTTCATTCACAAGGTATTACTCCTGCATGTTTCTTTGATGTGACTCTAGCTTTCCCCAATTCAACAAATCACAAATGGTTTATCTGAAGGACTCATTCTTTGGTATCTCATGAGGTTGAATTTCCAAGAAAACTTCACACTCATTAAACTTAAATGGGAGGACCACCATGGGGGTCAAACTGGCAAAACATATTGTCTTCATTCTTCTACCTTACATAGATTCCCTCATTCTTAGGTAAGCATGATGCAAATTCCTTCAAAGTTAAGATACATTCATATAAGTTTTATTTTGAGGAAACAAGCTTGCAGTAAGAGAACATATATTCCTAACTTCTTACATTCTCTGCTTTCATCTTAAGTCTGTACTCTTGTGGAAGTGGATATAGCTTCACTCACAAGCCTTTTGTTACAAACATATTTCTGTTTGTAAATATGTGCATTTTCTAGTTTTATCCATCCCACACCCTATCACATATGAGAAAAATTTAGGAGAACAACTTAAGAATATGAATAAATTTTCTAACTTCTTAAAATACTTGAGATTAGAAGTATATCATCTAATTATGAAAGGATTATTTCTGATTTAAAATACTAAGAAAAATTGGAGTGCAGTAGAAAGCAGTTGTAATTCAAAATGGAGGTAGACGGTGCCTGGAATGATCCAAAGAAAGTTAGGTACCATTCCACATTCACATGTGGAATGCAGGCAAGTTTATTTTGGCTGAAGCTGCTTTTTATACTACAAAGCTGATAATAAAATAGGGCATCCTTCACTAGTTCCTCTGCTTGGTACATGAGAGCACTGCCTCTTTCTGTGTTCCCAGACAAACTTTCTTGGGAATTCAGTCAATAATATCTTTGTGGTGTGCTCATTCCACTCTGCCCCTTCCTACTGATGTTTGCAGTATACAGTGTCCTGGGAGACATTTACTAATGTTTTTCTGCCAGCAAGCATACTTTTAAAATGCTTAACCCTTTATGGTTTGCCGCTCAGCATCTTTTCCAACAATTCCCCCTTTTTTGTTTTTGGTAAAGGGTGACTGTGCCTGTGTTAGGTTTACCTCCTCTGAATGTCTTACCCATCACTGGCCACCAGCCAAGCTCCATGGACAGGGGTTTGAGAGTTAAGGGTTTTAAGCAGAATCAAGTTATTTGCATGGCTGGCCTTTTCAACCCTATTAATGCAGGACATCAGGGTTTTGTGAATGCGTCGTAATACAGTTAAGAGTAACAGAGCACTAATGATCATCACACTGAATTTTGCAAGTACAGAGGTTGATTTCCACCAATGCAGGGGGTTTATTTTATTTAATTCATCTGTCACTGATTGCTAAATGTTGCTACCTGGTAGTGTAGTAATTTGATACTGAGACATGCTCAAAATCTTCCTTTGCAAATCTGTAATTTCTATAGATAAATTTGTGTGATGACCTATTAAGTGATTTTTAATTTTTTCTCATTCATAATGGGAATCATTGCTTGGGAGAGGAGTGATAGGAAAAGCACTTTCATTGCAATCACACTTCAAAACTTTTTTTAAATTTAGATTATATACCTGATCTCCCATTTGTGTAACAGCCATCTCTAAGTCATTATGTCTATTGTTAATCTGCTCTCTCTATATATGCCTGACTATGCCATAACTCACTAGCATTATGATGCCAATTTCTAACATAATGTCATGTTTGGATATTCTCATGTAGGACACTTTCTGTGACAGCAGCAGCTTTAATAATAACTATAAGCCCTAATACAGCAGCTATAATTAATCCAATTAAACTTTTTGTACTTTTGAAATCATGATTTAGAAAATGCCAAAGGATTTCGTTCTCAGGAGAAGACTGCCAGCAGTGATTCATGCAAATAAGAAGCCATATTCCATGATACTGATATCCTATTTGACCCGCAGTAGAGCTGTCCTGTAAAACAGACTTTGATACACAAGTGTAAAGGGCACAATTACTGCAGAAAAAATATGTTTGATTAATGATCACTGTTCCCACTATAAAAACAATGGGATCCTGTACACATACTTTAAGGAATTAAGTGTATTTTCTTTTTAAACTGGTAATATTAGTTTTATTGCCTTGTCATTCAAAAATTGGGCTAATTCCAAAAAATAATTTCCACCAATAATTTTTACTTTTGTTAAGTTTAGTGTCCCATAGTTGTGGGATAAATCTTCCCTGATGAGTCCAATTTAATGATGTATTATACTTATGAAGTCCCCAAGATTCTAAAAATAATGAAAGCTTTCATTAGTTGTTTTTGCTAAATTACTAATTTTTCAACTTATGGTTGTGTTTACATTAGGTTTTGGTATCCCTATAAGGGTCCCATTCTTTACAATTCTATAGGAATTATTAAAGAGCACAACCTCAGATGAAACATGGTATGTATGCAATTTATTATTTTGTACTATGATTTTGGGGCTCTATGCATGGATCAATGGATCCTATGCAGTTAGTTCATTCAAGAAAAGGAAATTTTCAATAAATTTCCCTTCCTCATCAGGTTTTAGAGGAAGCAAGAATCAACAGGCCCAGGAAAATAAAAAAAAAAACGATTCATATAAACAGGGTAGGATTTGTCCCCCCAAGTCAACAATTCTAAAAGAGGTGAATTAGTACTATAAGCCCAATATATATAATTATGTGAAAGTGCACTTCTTACTGCTGTGGTTTTCAAGGTAAACATAGCAAGGAATAACTCTGTTAGAGTGACATTCTGCCTTTTAGAAGTTACCCTCTTTTCTGCTTTTTGTGTCAACTTCATTGGCATGTTTATGTCTAGGTTTCAGACATCTGGACAGAACCCAAAGCTGGTCTCCTTTATCTGTAATGATAAGAGCAAAACCTCGTCCATATAGTCTAACTTAACTTCAGCATTGTCCCATAGATTATTAGTTTTATGCTTTCAGTAATCTAGTTGTACAATATTCATTTCTCTATTATTGCCTGATTTTTGCCAGAAATGCTCTGCTGCTGATGTATATGATTCTGACCTTTGGCTGAAAAAAGTTCTTGTAAATAATGCTTGATATAATTGTTCTCACACCTCACTATTTCCACCTTTTTTGTTTTTGCAGCATTTATAGAGATTTAATTGTTAATTTTTAATGAAAAATATACATACATTCACAGGCTTACTAAATCAGGGAATACACTGATATACTTGGCGTATTTTTGGCTCCAATCCTGGATAGATACAAGATAAATGTTAATATATATTTAATTTATAAGCTTATATTGACAATTAGGGTGAGAGACAAACAAAATAACTAATTAAAATATTAAGTCAATATTGAACAAAGTTACAGAATGACAGATAAATAGAGCAGTTTTAAATCTAAAATTACCAATATTTAGCTTTTAACTGATAGGTGTTGAAGTAGAAACTGGTACTAGAATTTTGGTTGACTGCGTTTAGAATTAATGAATTTGATAGTACTATAGAGGCCAACTTGTGAGTGTTTTGCTAATCCCGAGTAAGGGACCAGACTCCTCAGGAAGGAAAACAACACTCCCTGGGCAGTAAATTTTAAGGTTTATGCAGTAATCCCTGGTAGAGGGCCCAGTTCCCCGAGGGAGGAATACCAGACCTGTTGAAATGCACTTTATATTTTTAATTTGTTACAAAACGTCCTTGATGTGCTTAGTATTTAATTTCCTATATTTTTCCTGAAATGTGAAAAGTATTAACTAGCAAGGCATTGGTTTCTTGATTAACAAAGATTTCTGCATGATGCTTTACTTTTAGGCTTGAACAATACTTTCTAAACCTTTTCTTTTAAATATATTAATTTCAGGACTGTTCAAATTTAAAACAAAAGTTTTATATACATACTTAATAAAAGAAATTTATGTGTAACAAACAAGTTATTAAATTATTTATATATGCAATGTATTGTATTGAAGATTTGATTAGTATTTCAGTATATTATACATAATTCATAACTGCAGTAGATTATACAACAGCCATCCAATAAATAAACTTTTATTTCTTAAGCATTTAAGATTCTTAGTAGCATGATTAGAATGATGTCAATTTTTTTATTTTGTATAGTTTGAGGCATAGGTAAAAACAAAGTAGTATTTCCTTTTTGGGCTCTGGGGTAATGCATTAATTTGTAATTTTAATCCTTGCATTGGTTTTGTTGTTAACATTATAATTAGGATAGGGGCTGCTTATGGAATTGAATATAAACTTGATTTATTGTTGGCTATTTTACAGGAAGGGAATGAGGGCTGGCTTGACTTGTTTAAGAAAATATTAAAGAAGGCTTAAGCAAGTTTTAAAACAAAGTGATAGTGACATAACTGGATATTAACTTTTTGCAACAAACTAGCAATATTTGGGACCACTGCATGGTGCAGTGGTGTTATTTTATTTTACTAAAATTTACTGTTATACACTACCCTGTCAGCCTTTAATGGTTGCTTTCTACTTGTATTTAACTAAAAATTATGATTAATAGCATTATATTTTATTTACTATTTTATTGAAACATTATTATATTTTCAGGATTTTTTTACACTTTTAAAGTATTCATATGAACTTTTTATTCATACAACTTTATTTGTTATAAAAATAGAAAATTTCTTTTAATTATACAACATTTTAAATCCTTCATTTAACGGATTTCACATGAACTTAACTATTTTTAGTATTTTACTTGTTTTTTAGGTAAAAGAGCAGGATGTTTGTGACAGTTTGAAATAAAAGCTATCTTTCAGGATTTGACATTGAGAAAGCAGGTTCAAATATTTTGTTCCTTTTAAAAGTGATAAGACCTGTTTCTTCCTGGAAATCATAAAGTTAAAATCCAAGAAGCTATTTTGATAAAACAGACTTTCTCTATTGCATACTGATTTTTGAGGAGAAAAACTTTGAAAACATTTACTAAAACAGACTACTGTCTTGAGAAACTTTCTGAAAGAATAAAACATTAACATTACATTATTACATTGTTTCACATTAAAGCTTTTAAATTTTTATAGATAGACTGCTTAAATTTTACTTAGGTTTGACCACAAAAATTCCTTTTTCACAAGCCTTTTGCAATATCATATTTATTCAGGGTTTGTCCCACATTTTACTTTGTTTTAATAACTAGTTATTTTATCTTAGGATAAAATGACTTTCTTTTCTTTAATAATAAAAGCACATGCTATATACCTTCGATACTTAAGTTACCACAATGATTTTGGAAACTCCTTCCAAGCAAATTTCTGACAACATATAAGTACCATCAACATTAAAAAAACTTGTTAGAATAATGATTTAATTTGTGTATAACTATATTTATTATTTTAAACTAATATCCATTTTATTTATTAATATAAGCGCTTATTTAAATTTTGGCCATTTGAATAGAGCTCTCATAAAAATCTTCATTTGTATGTAGGACATTTTGGTTAAATTCAGATAAGGGAACTTTTGATTAGGTCACTTTTTGTTAGATTGATTTAGTTTAGTTAAGGTCCTCTGATTATATTTCAGGCACGAGGATGGACCCAAGTAATTGTGCTGAATCTTACATATATGAAACAAACAAAGAAAACGTGCAGCCATGTTTACCCTGCCATGTGCGAGAGGGCTCCAGGATCTCCTACATCTGTGGAGAGACACAAAAACTCTGAGAGGCTGAGAGAGAGGCCAGAGGCTGGAGTCATAGAGCAGATTGAAGCTGAATACATGAAGGCCATAGGAGAAGTGAGAGGTGTGAGCAATTGTGCCTGTTGGCCCACTGCTGAGCTCTGGGATAAAGTGTGTTTGGAGGAGAAGGGAGAGAGAGACAGGCAGGCCCAACATTTTGCCTTGACAGGAGTGCAGCAGCAGCTGACCCTTCTTAAGACAGCATTTTTGATGATGCCTTGATTTAGACATTTTCTCAGCCTCAGAACTGTAAGTTTAACCCTAATAAATTCCAGTAAACTGAAACCTATTTCTGGTATTTTGCATTGGCAACACTTGGCAAACTCAAACAGCTAGGGCCACAGGTTTGGAGATCTGAACTCTTCCCAAGTGACAGTGTGATGCTGCTGCCCAGTGAATTCACCAGTAGACTGTGGTTTTCTACAGACAAGGCAGGAAATAGTTCTGGTAAGATGGAGGGGTAAGTGCTCTTGGGCAGCAAGGCCTGCAAATCAAGGAGTCAGGCAGAGGAGTCACAAGGTTTGGGGACTATTATAAAGTCACAGATGCCCCAGTATGATGTACCTGCCTCAGGCAGGTGTTGGCCAGGTGTGTAGGGTGAGATAAAAGCATGTGACCTGGGATCTTGTGCAGAGGAGTCAGGGCACAGAGAGGAGACTACCTGCCTCTGCTCCTTTTGCCATTCCCTCCTTCCCTTGGCCTCCAGCATTGACCCTCTGAGGAGGTTGCTCTTACTGTACCCCTCCTGGTTCTCAGGTATATATTCTTGTTTCCTGCTTCCAGATCTACATTCACCTTCTCCAATCTTGGGGGAGCTAAAGAAAGAAATTCCAAGATGAAGCCTGTTGGTGAGAGAAAGGAAATGTCAAAACCCACATTATAGCATTGGCTACAGCAATAACATCACCAGAACGCTCATCATTAGGACAGTGACCATAAAGAATATATAGAAATCCCAGAAAGTTCTGGGACCTAGGACTGACAAGAATAGAAGTGAGGTTAAGAGAGAGTGCAATGTTTGTATAAAACCTCAGAGTGTGCTGATGCCAGATATTTCTCAGAACGATTTAAAATTAAATTTTCAACCTATTTTTAACAGTGTTGAAATGATGCAGACTTCTTCAATCCCAGAGGATAATGGAGGGTTTGGATGGGAAGAAGCTGATGAACAACTAAAGAAGCTGGAATGTAACACGTGTTCACTGCTGTTACCCAATCCAGAGAGGGAATGTCATTTTTGGAACCAAACTCTCAGAACCCCAATGAAAACTATCATCATAGGTTCTGGATCCACAAATTTGGACAGAGAGAAAGCTCTGCTCAGCACTCACAGCCTCAGTTAGTAATGTGAGTCACTCTGGCCAGTCTTCACTAGGGAGTAATAAGCAGGAAGTCCATCTACTCCTGTGGTGCTAAGAGCCCTCTAACTAGAAACGTGTAGAGAGCAGTGTGGCCTTCACGTGTTTGTGTTCATGCTCCTCGTGTTCTGTGCTAGCTCCTGCTGAGGGTGGCCTCCAAACATCCAGGCAGCATGGAAGGTTCCCAGGGGTGAGAGCTGTTTTTCTTTAAGGGTGACTGTATTTGCAAAGTGTGAGGAGAAGTGCCCATACAATAATGTTGCAGATACAAATTAATATCTTCAATTCAACCAATTTGTATGATTTCATTGTGTACTCTATTCATAATTTCTTTTAAATTATAACTAAATTATCCATGCAAAGAGTATAAAAATAATTTATGTCTGTTATGGCAAACAGTAAAATTCTTTCTCTACTCTCAACCTCCCTCCTCAGAATTATCTGCATTGGCAGATTTTTTGGGGTACACATTTCTGTTTGTAAATACATGCATTCTCTAATTTCATCCATCCCACACCCTATCACATATGAGAAAATTATTGGAGTAAACTTAAAAATATAAATAAATTTTCTAACTTTTTTAAATACTTGAGATTAGAAGTATATCATCTTATTATGAAAGGATCATTTCTGATTTAAAATAATAAGTCAAATTAGAGTTAAGTAGAAATCAGGCAACTCTAGTTCAGTGGCTGTTAAATTTGAATCCACATCAGAATCAGGTTAAGAAACTGAAAAAATATAAACCATTGGGGTGCCCTATAAAAAATGCTACTGGAGAGTGGCAAATTGGCATCGGTTTAGGAGGATAGTCCCTGACAAGCTCTCTGGTGATGGCCAATAGTGCACAGGGTCCTGCAAAAGGTTCTCTTGCTGTGGGCACATGGAGTGAGAAGCTTGGGTTACTTAGCAGGGCGCAGATCAATGGCATGGAGTGATCGGTGGAGATTCTTGAGTTTAAGCCTGCCTGTGGTGGTTAACACAGATGGCTGAGACCCACACACAGCGACAATGGCTGGTTTGAGCCATGAATCCTGTAACCATGTCTTCAGCTCCCGGTTTGCGGCAGCATACTCTGAGGAAAGGAAGGCTCTGACAAAAGGTGAAGAGGGTTTTAACTTCTGTTGATTTGGCTGCCTGGACTTTGTCATAGACTCAGGGATCAGATAAGCTGGCTTGAAACAGTGCCAGGCTGAGTGTAGAGAGGAAACTGCTGAGGAAACCTGATTTACCCAGAAGTCTGCTGACACAGAGACCAGGCCCCAGAGGGGGCAGAGTCAACTTATTTTATCACTCTGCCCTGACAAGAAACATAGCTTCAAACTCCTGGGGAGGCAAGGAAGTGAGAAGGGCTTAATTAGTTTCCACGACCTATTTAGGGTCCCTTCACCCCTCAGTGAAGGGGGTGATCTAGCAGAGGACGTCTTTTGGGTCTTTATATCACCAAAAAAAGAAAGAAGACAGTCACTTAAAAAATGAATTCTGGTTCTTATTTCACTTTAACACCAAAAATCTGCCCCAAAACCTGCAGAGAGAAACCAGAATGGAAATTAATAAACACAAGGAGGCTGAGAGGATCGGCAAGGACCCTAGAATGAAAACTTCATCCTTAGCTTTGTTTGACTGCTTGCTGGTGTGGTTGTTTGCTTTTTCTCTGTTTATTTGTTGTCTTTTGCTTTTATTTCCTCTTTCCTGTCCCCTTTCTGTATTCCTTCATTTTTTAAAAAATTAGGTGCCACTAGCTTAACTCTTCTTTTATTTTCTGCTTCTTCAATGATTTCCCATTCTCTGTCTATATTGATATTGTATCCCAAGCTATCTCTTATCATTCCTTCATCTCTCTGCCTTCTGCTTTCTGTTGTGGTTCTTAGACACCATGCTTTTTCATTTGACCACAACATAAGGGTGCCAAATTCTATTCTATCTATTTTGTTTACTTCTTATTTTATTAATATTAGTATTTGCCTTTTAGCCTATTCTTTACTCTATCTCTCCCTCCTCAAAATTCTGGCCATTTAAATCATTATATATATATATATATATTCTACCATTTGGTTTCCCAGGCCATTGTAGGTTCTTCACTTTTTTTCCTATTACTGTACACTGCCTATGCAAGATAAACATTCATTTTACTAAGTCCTATTTGGCCCATCTTGTAATATTTTCAATATTATTATTATTATTGTTCATTTTTCACATCGTCCAATCCCTCTGGCACTAATTTTTTGCCTGCAAGATAACATAGAAATAAGCAAGAAAACAAAATGAGAAGAAAAAGTGACAAAGAAAATTGATTAGCATTTCTGTACACCAAATGAGCAATCAGAGGAGGAAATCAAGATAAAAATGCCATTATCAATAGTAACTAAAATAATCAAATACCTAGGAATAAATTTAACTAAAGATGTAAAGGATTTATATAAAGAAAACTACAAAACACAGTTAAAGGAAATCAAAGAAGATTTAAATAAATGGAAAAATATTCCCTCTTCATGGATAGGAAGACTAAACATCATCAAGATGTCTATCCTACCCAAACTACTCTACAGATTTAATGCAATCCCAATAAAAATCAACACTATATTATTGATGGACTGGAAAATTTACCACAAAATATATTTGGAAAGATAGGAGGCACCAAATTCCCAAAAACATATTGAAAAAGAAAAATGAAGTTGGAGGTATCACATTACCAGACTTTAAAACCTTACAAAGCTACAGTGAACAAAATGGCTTGGTATTGGCACAAGCATAGACCTAAGGACCAATGGGATTGAATAGAGAATTCTGATATAGATCCTTGCATATTCAGTCATCTGATATTCGACAAGGCTACCAAGCTCTCACAGTTGGTAGAGAATGGCCTCTTTAACAAGTGGTGCTTGGAGAACTGGATATCTCTATCCAAAAGAATGTGTGAAGAATACCATCTCACACCTTATACAAAAATCCACTCAAGATGGATCAAACATCTAAATATAAGAGCCAAAACAATAAAGACCTTGCAATATAATGTAGGAAGGCATTTATAGGACCTTGTAATAAGAAATGATTTCATGAACTTCACAGCTACAGCATGAGCAGCAAGAGAGTAAATAGATAAATGTGGTTTCCTCAAAAAAAAAAAAAACTTCTGCACATCAAAGTACGTTATTAAGAAAAGAAAAAGGCAGCCTACCCAATGGGAGAAAATATTTGGCAACCATATATCTGATGAGCTTAATATCCTGCATATATAAAAAACCCTAGAACTTGAAAATAAAAAGACAAACAACCCATTAAAAAATTGGCAAGTGACGTGAAAAGACACTTCTCCAAGGAAGAAATACCAAGGGCTAAAAAACACATGAAAGAATATTCGACTTCGCTTGTTATCAGGGAAATGTAAATCAAAACTACAATGAGAAACTATTTAAACCCATCAGAATGGCAGCTATTAAAAAAACAGCAGACTCTAAGGGTGAGAGAGGATGTGGAGGAATAGGAACCCTCATCCGCTGCTTGTGGGATGGTGGAATGGTCCAGCCACTGTGGAGGTCAGTTTGGTTGTTCCTCAGAAAATTAACAATAGATCTTCCCTATGATCCAGCAATTCCACTGCTGTGTAAATACCCAGAAGATCTGAAAGGAAATGCACAAAGAGATATATGCACACCACTGTTCACAATGGCAATATTCACCATTTCCAAAAGTTGGAAACAACCCTGGTGCCCATCAACAGAGGACTCGATAAGCAAAACGTAGTTCATACATACAATGGAATATTACTCAGCTGTAAGAAGGAATAAAGTGCTAACACACGGAATAACGTGGATCAATCTTGAAGACCTTATGTTGAGTCAAGCAAGTCAGGCATTGAAGGATGAACAGTATATGAGCTCACTGATTTGAACTGAGGAAAGTGAGCAGTCTCTGAGAACCACGGTCTGAAAAATAGGTTAAGAGGGGAGAGAAAGGGAAGAGTAGGCTGTGAACCATCACCCATATGGACATAATCTATGGTAAAGGGATAGAGTATAGTTGCATATTGAAGGATAGGACAGATGGTTAGTGATATTACTGGGTTTGGTGCCACAGGGTTGACAGGTGATTAGATTAGGAAGGGCATGTGGGAATACCCAGGGCATGTAACTATGAATCTTGTCATTCCATGAGTCAAGACAGGGAAGTGTCATATGCCCCAGGGGGGAGGGGAGGAAGGAACAGTTAAGATCAAATGGGGTATTTAGTGGTCATGGCAAATGTATTTCATTACCTTACATTAATGGACACAGGACATGGTAAATATAAAAAAATTATTAAATGTACCATCTAAAATGTAAACTAAGCTGTAAAGCATTGACAATGTTTAGTTGCTATATTTTACTATCTGTATAACAGTTATAACAATGCTAACATCTATTTTTAAAATAGGTTTTAATATGCGGTGGGGAAGGGGGAGGGAATTTGGGTATGTGAGAGTCTCGAGTATTCCGTGTGTGACTTTGCTGTGACGAAAACTTCTTCAAAAATTAAGTGAAAATTTTGGCGAAAATGGGGAATGAGAGGGGAAAGGTGTCACGGTCCACTACACATCCGATAATACAGTGATAAAGAAAAAAAAATACTTTTTTAAGAAAAGGAATTTTTTTCATTTTTTTGAATGTCTCAATCTGCTAATTATATTTTATTTTTAGTTTACCATTTTTTCCTCTGACATTCTTTGTATTTATCTGTTGCATTTAATCTTATCATTATTATTTCTTTATCTCATTAATTGTATTTGGTTATTATAGGTGCTCCATGTTCAAGGAAGGTTTAGATCACAGAAGGATTACAATGGGGGCTGCAGAGGATCATTGTGGGGGGTGTCTGGAATGAGGGATTCATGGGAGTAGGTTCATCTGAAAATACATGAAAGATATATGAAATTGTTCAAATGATCAAGGGATGGGGCATGGTCATGGTGGGTAGACAATCACTCAGTAAATGAGGGAATCTGAATTCCCAGCCTGGAGAGCCCTGCCACATTCTTCAAGAGGGCAGCAAGGGTCCCCTGAGTGCAGGAGCAGTGTCTGGCAAAAGAGGATGGCCCACTGATGGGTCCTTGTTATTGATGTCTAGCCTTATGAGTCTTTGCTCTTGTAGTTGAGACATAGCCCACTGTTATGGGGTGATTAAGGGTTGCCATCTGAGAGGTTGTTTGTTGCTCCAATGTGGCCTCTCTCTAAGCCAAACTCAAAGAGGAATGGATTACCTTCTTCCCAACATTGGATATGACCCCTGGGGATGAGACTCCCTGAACATGAGGGATAAATACCAAGTGCCAACTGGCAACATGATTGGAAAAAGATCTTGAATAAATGGGGAAAAGGTAAAGAGAAATGGGTTCATGTGCCTAAGAGACTTTAAAGAGAGTCAGGAGGTCATCCCAGAGTCAAAGTTTACACACACCTCAGTAGGATCTCATAGTACATGAAAGTGGATATCACCTCACACAGAGGGGTTCCTGAGGGCTCTGGAGACACCCAGGTCCTACCTAGGTGTGGATAGCCCCAGAGATTGATGCCTTATTAGTGGGCTCTACTTTGGAATCTGTGCTCCTGAGAGTGTCAGAGATGGACTCAAATAAGTCATCCCTGCACATGGTCCATCAATCCCTTCTATTCAAACCTACATATGATGCTGGAGTTTACAGGTGTAGTTCCAGAGACTGGAGTCTCTGACCTACCTATGTGCCAGATGTGCCTGGAATCTTGGTAGAGCTGCAACTCCTACCCTACAGCTCAAAGGACACATCCAAGTCACCTGGCAAGGAGACGGCAATGGGCAATGGCAATCCCAAGGAATGGAGAGGGCCTGCAGCTGCAGGCAGGATAATCCCATCCACTGTGTCCATGGGATATAAGCCTTCTCTCACTTGGAGGTGGAGTGGAAACAACCATCCCAGTCCCCTTAATTTTGGGGGAAGAGCAATGGACTAGAATGGACTTAAGTGTATTCTGTTGTAGATATATCATGATTCAAGTATGGAAGAAATTAGAAGAGTGAGGAGGAGCGGGTGGCTGCTGGATTCATTTGAGGCAGTGAGGGAAAAGGAAGTTGAAATACAAGGGATTTTTCAGGACTTGGGGGTTGTCCTGAGTGGCGTTGCAGTGACCGAAGTAGGCCATTTTACATCGGCATATACCATGCAGAACTGTGTGGGAGAGAGTGTGGTCTACAAAGTGAACTGTGATCTATGCTTAGTGACAAGGCCCCAGGATGTGTATATCCATTGCAGGTGATGTGCCACACTGATGAATGATGTTTGGGTGGGATGAAGTGGGAGGTGATGAAGGTGGGGAACATGGGAATCCCTGTAATTTCTGTGTAACATTTAGGTAATCTAAGCAAATTTAAAAAAAATATATAAATAACATTTATGTAAGCAAATGCCCATATTTGCATATATATAGTTATATATCACTTTATAAATATTAGTATGTATTGTGAAAAATTTGATTTTTACCCACAATAAAAAAAGAAAGAAAATGCTACAATAATGGGCAGCATTCTTTTTAAAGGGGTAATTTTTTAAATGCTTACCCAGAATGAAATGGATTGAAGAACCAGTGAAAACAACCAGGATAATTTGAAATAAGTGGAAAGCTCATCTTTACATAATTTAAGAGAAATCTTGAGTTCTGATGCATAAAATAGTGATAATCAATTGAACACAGAGGAATGTGGAAGAAGATATGGAAGGAGCAGATCAAAGAAAAAACTACAACTGCACATTTCCAAGAGGAGAAAGACATCCTGAATTGCACAGTCACAATTGGTTTCTTAAAGGATTGGCAACAAGTTGCACAGACTGGAGTTGGATATTCTTTGGAGATTCACATTCATTACAGTCACAGGGTTTCTCTCCAGTATGAAAGATGTAATGTTTAATGAGATACTTTCTCTAGCTGAAGGCTATTCCAAATTCCTTAAATATATAGGGTTTCCATCCAGTATGAATTATCTCATGGTCAGTTAGATTTGATTTGCTACAGAAGGCTGTCCTACACTCCTTACATATATAGGGTTTCTCTCCAATTTGTTTTGTCTGTTGTGTAATGAGGCTTGATTTCTGAATGAAAGCTTTCCCACATCCATCACATTCATAGGGTTTCTCTTCAGTATTTATTCTCAGATGGTGAACGAGGTTTTCCTTCTGGTTGAAGTCTTTTCCACATTCATTGCATACATAGGGTCTTTCTCTGGAATGAATGTCCTGATGATTAATGAACTATTGTTTTGCCTGAAGGCTTTTGTGCATTCTTTATATTCATTTTGTTTCTCTCCAATATGAGTTTTTTCATGTTCTGTGAGGTATGATTTGTACCTAAAGGCTTTTTCACATGCCTTACATGCATAGGGTTACTTTGCAGTAGGAAATCTCTTGTATCTGAGATTTCACATTTGAATTAAAGCTTTCCCACATATATATGATTTCTCTTCAGTAAGAATTTTCGGATGAATAACAAGTTTTCCGTCAGGTTGAAAACCTTCCAACATGTATGACATTTCTATCTTTGTTCCCTTGTATGGCTTTTAAAATGAGGAGTGAAAAATGACTGTAAAGAACAGCCTACATTCAGGAAACTCATAGGGTTTCTCTCTAGTTTGAATTTTCTCATATTCCATGAGGTTTTGTTTCAGATGGAAGCATTCCCATGTTCATTTCAATACTATCTAATGTATGAATATTTCATGCTCAATGAGCTTTAATGTCTGGCTGAAGAATTTCCAATATTCCTTACATATACAGGGTTTTACTCTTGCATGTTTATTTGATGTGACCCTAGCCTTCCCAAATTCATGAAATCCGAAATGGTTTCTTTGCCGCGTTAATTCTCAGGTATCTCATGAGGTTGAATTTCCAAGAAAACTTTACACTCATTACACATAAAGGGGAGGACTGCCGTGTTGCACAAACTGGCAAAACTCATTGTCTTCATTCTTTTTCATTACATAGATACCCTCATGCTCAGGTAAGCATGAGGCAAATTCCTTCCAAGTGAATTTACATTCATAGAAGTGTTATTTTGAGGAAACAATATTTGTGGTCACAGAAAAGATTTTCCCAACTTTCTTACATTCTCTTTCTTCATTTTAAGTCTGTATTGTTGTGGAGGTGGATATAGCTTCACTCAAAACCTTTTGTTATGTGGTTCTTTCTGCTTCTTAAAGTCCTATGTTTCTTCATAATTTTTGGGGTGCACCAAAAAGAGTGCTTAGAAGGATATTTATAGCATTGGATGCATTCATTAGAAAATAGGAAATACCCTATATCAATCATCTAAGTGTCCAACTTGGGAAGTTCAACAATATCTCATTTTTATTTGTTCTATCATTCATGTGTCTTCTTGCTTCAAATGTGCATCACATCCAGTTTGGTGGCTTCATAACAATGAAACGTGGAAATGATACACTACTTGATTAATGATGGGGACAAAACAAAACCTCATAAATCAACCCTGGAACATTCAGGTTTCTGAAGGATAAGAAAGCTACAGATTCCAAAGATGCACGAGTAAGGTGGCCCCAGAACAAAGGCCAAAATTGCAACCTAGGAAATCCTGAACACTTTATTTTGGACTGGCTATTTTTATTCAATTTTTTTCCTTCTATTTATTTAGATGAGATGTACTATTTAATTTTCTGTAAAGTTTACCATGGAAATTAAAACACTTTTGTTTGCCTTCCCAAATCTGCACTTATTATTTGTTATTGACTTGCCAAATAATGTGTTTTAAAACATTTTATATCCTGTATTAGTCAGAAAAAGGGGTGCTTATGCAAAATACCAGAAATCTCTTGGACTTTATACAGTGTATTTATTTGTGGTATAACCTTCCAGTTACCAGGCCATAAAGCATGTTTCTTCTTTAACAAAATTCTGTTACACTGTCTTGGAGCAAGACAGCTGCCGACATTTGCCAATGTTCAGGTTTATTGGGTTCCTCTCTTCACAGGGCTGCCTTTCTCCCTGAGCTCAGCTCCTCTGTTTTCTCCTCAAGGTCAGCTATAGTCTATGAGGCTCTCTAAGCTTTGCCTGTAACCACAAAGCCAGCTGTGAACTGTCAGGTGAATGGCTTGTCTCTTTTCCACAGAGCCTCCTGTTTTGCTAATCAAAACTCCAACATCAAAATCTACTCCTTCTGTCCATTGTCATGTCTTCTTATGTTTGAGACCCCACCCACCAATGGGTGGGGCTCAAATGCCCTACTGGCTATGGCCCAGTCAATGTCCTAATCAGAAATTTTTCATGCCCAGATTAACAGACATCACCCCATAAACATTTTTGGAACTCATAATGATATCAAACTGCTACATATCCAGTTATCCATCTCATGTTATATATTATTTTATGGTGTAATTGAACACTTTATTGGTGTCCTAGGCCACGGATATCATTATTACTTTATCCATTCAATAGTCATTTCGGAATATGTATTTAATTAACAGATATTGTTCTTCATTCCATCCTGAATCTTGAACCTTCTGAGAATATTTTTTTCTGCCTGAAGAATTTTCTTTTATATTTCTTTTCAAGTGAGTTGCTGCTAGCCAACTTTATTAGTTTTTACTCATCTCTAAAAGTATTTATTTCACTTCTTCCTGAAGGATTGAGATGAATTAAGTCTCAGGCCCTCTACAGTCTCCACTGTTTTTGAGAGCACCCTTAGGGTTGAATTTCTCCATTCTGTTGTAAATGTAATCAGTTATTTAGAGAAGAAATTATGGGCTTTCAGTTTTACTGCCTGCTTCCAGCCCCCTCCCACAGCAAAATCTGTGGGCTCTGGCGATAACAATGATGGCACAGCTCTCTGATTTACACACCTGATTTTTGAGCTAAGATTTGGTGGAGAAAGCACAGTATATTGAATTCTTCTTGGGACCTTTTTGAGACCAGTGCAATGGTGGTCAGCACCCCATTTTGCTCAATGATTGCCACACCCAAAGTACAGCCACTGCTTCTTGATTTCCCAATTCTCCGATACTTAGGAGACCCGTCCTGCTCCCTGTGCCCTGGTTAATGCCATCATTTTCATCTTGTGTGGGTGCCGGAGAAGTATGTTCTTACTGGCCTATTGCTATGTGTGTAAGCCTTTTTTGGTAGGACATTTTGGTTAGATTCAGATAAGGGAAATTTCGATTATGGCACATTATGTTATAATGCTTTAGTTTAGTTAAGGGCCTCTGATTAGTTTTCAAGCACCAGAATGGACCTCAATCATTGTGCTGAAGTCCTACATACATGGAACAAACAGAGAAAGACTGCTGTCATGTTTACCCTGCCATGTGGGAGAGGGATCCAGGAACTCCTACAGCTGTGGAAAGAATGAACAACAGCAAGGCTGAGGGAGAGGCCAGAGGCTGGAGTCATGGAGCAGCTTGAAGCTGAATACATCCAGGCCAGAGGAGAAGGGAGAGGTGTGAGCAATGGTGTATGGTGGCCCACTTATGAGCTCTGGGGTAAAGTGAGTTTGGAGGAGAAGGCAGAGAAAGACAGGCGGCCCAATAATTTGCCTTGGCAGGATTCCTGCAGCAGCTGACCATTGCTAAGACAGCATTTTAGATGATGATTTGATTTGGACATTTTCACAATTTCAGAACTGTAAGGTTTAAACGTAATAAATCCCAATAAAAGTCAACCTATTTCTGGTATTTTGCATCAGCATCATTGGCAAAACTCTAACAGATGAGGACACAGGGTTGGAGGGTGCCCTCTTCCCAAACAGAAGTGTGATGCTGCTGCCCAGTGATTTCACGTGTAAACTATGGGTATCTCCAGACTAAGCAGGAATGAGAACAGGTAAGATGGAGGGGGTAGTGCACTTGACCAGGAAGGCCTGTAAGACAGGGTGTCAGGCAGTGTTGTCAAAGGGTTTGGGGACTAGTATAAAGTCACAGATGCCCCAGTATGATGTACCTGCCGCAGGCAGGGGTTGGACAGTTGGTCAGGGACAGATAAAAGCATGGGACCATGTGTCTGGTGCAGCAGAGATATCAGTGCACAGAGAAGCATCTCCCTGCTCCTGCTCGTTTTGCCCTCCCCTTTTTCCCTTGGCCTGCACCCGGGACCCTCTGATGAGGCTGCTCATACTGTGCCCATCCTGGGTCTCTGGTTCAGACTCAGATCTCCTGGTCCAGTCCTACATTCACTTTCTCCAATCATGGGGCAGCTAAAGAAATAACAATGCCAAGATGAAACATGTTGGTGTCAAGAAGGAAATGTCAAAATTCACATTACCGCATTGGCTACAGCAATAACACCACCAGAATGAGAAACTTTAGGCCAGTGACCCTAATAAACAGTATAGGAAATCCAGAAAGTCCTGGGACCTAGGGCTTACAAGAATAGAAGTGAGGTTGTGAGAGATTGCAATGTTTTCAGAAAACCTCAGAGGGTGTAGATGCCAGATATTTCTTAGACTAAATATTAAATTTTCAACACATTTTTCCCACTGTTTGAAACTCACCCACCAAGAGGCAGGGCACAATGCCCTAATGACTGTGGACCAGTCAACGACCTTACCATAACTTAATCATGTGCAGATTAACAGAGCAGTTTACAAGCATATGCCAATATCTATTTCTGGAATTCATAATGATAGCCAACTGCTAAATATCCATTTACATATCTTATGGTATATATTATTTTATGGTGTATTTTAACACTTTATTGATGTCCTTGGCCACAGATATTCTTATTAACTTATCCATTCAATAGTCATTTAGGTATATGAATTAAATTAACAGATATTGTCCTTCAATCCATCCTGAATCTTGAATCATCGGAGACTATTTTCTTTCCACCTGAAGAATATTCTTTCACATTTCTTTTAAAGTGAGTTTCTGCTGGCAAACTTTTTAGTTTTTACTCATCAGTAAAATTATTTATTTCATTTCTTCCTGAACGATGAGATGAATTAAATCTCAGGCTCTCTACCATCTCCACTGCTTTTGAAAGCACCCTTAGGGTTGAATTTCTCCATTCTGTTGTAAATGTAATCAGTTCTATGGAGAAGAAATTAGGGGATTTCAGTTTTACAGCCTGATCCCTACCCACCCCACCCTCAGGCAAAATCTGTGCACTCTGGCATTAGGGATGGGAATAATCTCACACCTCTCTGAGTTACACACCTGATTTTGGAGCTAAGATTTTGTGGCAAAAGCACAGTATATTGAGTTCTTCTTGAGACCATTCTAGGGACCGGTGCAATGGTGGTCAGCCCCTCATTTTGCTCAATGATGTCCACACCCAAAGTACAGACACTGCTTCATGAGTTCCCATTTATCCCGGACTTAGGAGACCCCTACTGATCTGTGTGCCCTGGGTTAATGCCCTCGTTGGAGTCTTGTGTAAGCCTTGGAAAATTATCATCTTACTAACCCATTGCTATCTGTGTAAGTGTTTCTTTGAAGGACATTTGGTTATATTCAGATAAGGTACCTTTCAATTAGGTCACCTTTTCTTAGATTGCTTTAGTTAGATAAGGGCCTCTGATTAGATTTCAGGCACCAGGATGGACCACAATCATTGCGGTGAAGTCCTACATACATGAAACACACAGAGAAAGAGTTCTGTCATATTTACCCGGCCATGGGGGAGAGGCATCCAGGATCTCCTATACCTGTGGAGAGTCACAGAAACCCTGAAAGGCTAAGGGAAAGGCCAGGGGTTGGAGTCATTCAGCAGCCTGAAGCTAAAGACAAAATGGTCAGAGGAGATGGATTAGGTGTGAGCAATTATGTCTGATGGCCCACTGCTGAGCACAGGGAGAAAGTGAGTTTAGAGGAGAAGGCAGAAAGAGACAGGCAGGCCCAATATTTTGGCTTGGCAGGATTCCAGCAGCAGCTGACCATTATTAATTTTTCATGATGCCTTGATTTGGGTATTTTAACAGCCTCAGAACTGTAAGCTTTAACCATCATATATTCCAATAACACCCAACCTACTTCTGGTATTTTGCATTAGCAGTGCTTGAAAAACTCAAATAGCTAGGGACACAAGGTTGGAGAAGTGTTCTGTTCCCAAATTGCAGTGTGATGCTGCCCAGTGAATTCACCTGCGAACTATGGGTGTCTCCAGACTAGGCAGGAATGAATACTGGTAAGGTGGAGGGGAAAGGGCACTTGGCCAGCAAGTATTGCAAGACAAGGTGTCAGGTAGAGGATTCACATGGCTTGGGGATTAATATAAAGTCACAGATGCCCCAGTTTGATGTACCTGCCCCAGGCAGTGGTTGGCCAGGTGGGCTGGAGCAAATGAAAGCATGGGACCATGGGTCTGGTGCAGCAGAGGCATCAGGGCACAGAAGGGGGCTTCCTGCTCCTGCTCCTTTTGCTCTTCCCTACTTCCCTTGGCCCCCCATCTTGGACCCTCTGAGGAAGCTGCTCTTACTGTACCCCTCCTGGAGCTCAGGCACAGATTCAGCTCTCCAGCTTCCATTTCTACATTCACTTTCTCCAATCTTGGGGCAGCCAAAGGAAAAGCAATGAGGGGGAATGTCCTGTTTGGGAAGAAAACTCTCGGAGCCCCAATGAAAACCGTCATCATAGGTTCTTGATCCACAAAGGAGGACAGGGAGAAATCCCTGCTCAGCAAACACAGTGTCAGTTACTGAAGTGAGTCCCTGGATCTGGTCTTCACTTTGGAGTAAGGAGCAGGAAGTCAGTCTTTTCCTGTGGTGCTAACAGCACTCTAACAGGACACGTGGAGAGAGCAGTATGGACTTCACATGGTCGTGTCTATGTCCTCGTGCTCTGTGCACCCTCTTGCTGTGGGAGGCCACCACTGTCCAGGCAGCTGGGGAGGGGGCCGAGGGATGTGACCACTTTGTCTTTATGGGCGAATATATTTGCAAAGTATGAGGGTTAGTTTCCCCAAATAATGTTGCATATAGAAATCATTATCTTAAAATCAAACTCTTTATATTATTTCATTTTGTACAATTTTCATAATTTCTTTTTAATTATAATGAAATTATCAGTGCAAATAGTATAAAAATAATTTATGTCTGTTATGGCAAACAGCCAAATTCTGTCTCTATCCTCAGCACCCATTCCTCCCTCCTCAGAATTATATGCATTGGCAGAATTTTTGGGTAGATATTTCTGTTTGTAAATACATGCATTCTCTAGTTTCATTCAGCCCACATCCTGTCACATATGAGAAAAATATTAGAGTACAGCTTTAAAATATGAATAAATATTCTAATTTCTTAAAATACTTGATATTAGAAGTATACAATCTAATTATGAAAGGATCGTTTCAGATTTAAAATAATAACAAAATTTAGAATGAAGTAAAAAACAGGACATTGTAGTTCAGTGGCTGTTAATCCTGAAACCACGTTAGACTCAGGTGAAGAAACTGAAAAAATATAAAAGTTTCGGGTGCCTTATAAGAAAATGCTGCAATAATGGGCGGGCATTAATTTTAACATGATAATTTTTAAATGCTTACACAGAATTTAATGGATTGAAGAAACAATAAAAACAACCAAGAAAATCTGAAATAAATGAAAAGCCCATCTTTACATAAACTAAGAGAAATCTCAAATTCTGATGCATAAATTAGTGGTAAGAAATTGAACACTGATGAGAGTGGAAGAATATGTGGAAGGAACAGGTCTCAGAACAAACTGCAAGTGCACTTTTCCAAGAGGAGAAAGACGTCCTGAATTGCACAGTCACAGCCACTTCCTTAAAAGATTGGCAACCAGTTGCACAGACTGCAGGGGGAGATTCTTTGGAGAGTCACATTCATTACATTCACAGGGCTTCTCACCAGTATGAATGTTGTAATGTTTAAGGAGATACTGCCTCTGGCTGAAGGCTATTCCACATTCCTTACATATATAGCGCTTCCCTCCACTATGAATTTTCTCATGGTCAGTGAGAGTTGATTAGCTAATGAAGGCTTTCCTATATTCCTTACATATATAGGGTTTTTCTTCAGTTTTTCTTCTCTGGAGTGTAATGAGGCTTGATTTCTCAATTAAAGCTTTCCCATGTCCATCACACTCATAGTGTTTCTCTGCAGTATGTATTCTCAGATGGTTAATGAGGTCTTCCTTCTCGTTGAAGGCTTTTCCACATTCATTTCATATATAGGGTTTTTCTCCAAGATGAATATTCTGATGTTTAAGGAACAATTTCTTTTGGGTGAAGGCTTTTATGCATTCTTTACATTCATTTTGTTTTTGTCCACTATGAATTTTTTCATGTTCTGTGAGATATGATTTGTACCAAAAGGCTTTTTCACATGCCTATCATGCATAGGATTTCTTTGCAGTAGGAAATCTCTTGTATCTGAGATTTGACATTTGAATTAAAGCTTTCACACATATATATGATTTCTCTTCCATAAGAATTTTCTGATAAATAAAGAGGTTTTCTATAAGGTTGAAAACTTTCCCACATGTATTACATTTCTATGCATGTTCCCCTGTATGGATTTTAAAAAGAGGAGTAAAACATGACTGTAAAGAGCAAACTACATTGAGGACACTCATATAGTTTCTCTCTAGTTTGAATTTTCTCATATTCCATGAAGTTTTGTTTCAGGTGAATCATTCCTATGTTCATTACAATAATAACCAATATGTGAATATTTCATGCTCAATGAAATAGCCTGGCTGAAGGATTTCCAGTATTCCTTAAATACATCAGGTTTTACTCCTGCATGTTTCTTTCATGTGACTCTGTCTTTCCCAAATTCATGGAAACCAAATGATTTATCTGAAGGATTAATTCTGATGTATCACATGAGGCTGAATTTCAAAGAAAACTTCATACTCCTTACACTTAAAGGGGAAGACGACGATGTGGGGCAACCTTGTAAAACTCATTGTCTTCATTCATTATTCCTTATATAGATTCCCTCATGCTTAGGTAAGCATGATATAAATTCCTTCAAAGTGGAAGTTACATTCATAGAAATGTTATTTTGAGGAAACAATGGTGCAGTCATAGAACATAATTTTCCAACTTTCTTACATGCTCTGCCTTCATCTTAAGTCTGTACTGATGTGGAAGTGGATATAGCTTCACTCACAAGCCTTTTGTTAAGTGGTTCTTCCTGCTTCTTAAAGTACTATGCTTCTTCACAGTTTGTGGGGTGCAGTAAAAGCAGTGCTTAGAGGGAAATTTATAGCATTGAATGCATTCATTAGAAAAGAGGCGGATCCAATATCAATCATCTAACGTCCAGTTTGGGTAGTGCAACAATATCTTCTTTTTCTTTTTTTCTATCATTCATGGCTCTTCTTGATTCAAATGAGCATAACATCCAGCTTGGCGACTTCATAACTAGGAAATGGGAAAGTGATACAGCACGTGATTTATCATGGGGACAAAATAATACCCCATTAATCAACCCTGGAAACTTCAGGCTTCTGAAGGATAGGAAAGGTGCAGCTTCCAAAGATGCACAAGTGAGTTGTCTCCAGAACAATGGCCAAAATTTCAACCCAGGAAATCCTGAACACTTCGTTTTTGACTGATTTTTTTTGTTCAATTTTTTTCTCTTCTACTTATTTGGATGAGATGCACTATTTAATATTCTTTAAAGATTACTGGGGAAATTATAACACTTTTGCTCACCTTTCCAAATCTGCACTTATTATTTTTTATTGACTTGCTAAATAATTTATTTAAAACATTTTATATCCTGTATTAGTCAGCAAAAGGGGAGCTGATATAAAGTACCATAAACCTGTTGGTCTTCATAAAAGGTATTTATTTTGAGTAGAAGCTTACACGTACCAGGCCATAAAGAATATGTTTCTTCTTTCACGAAATTCTGTTACTCCATCTTGGAGAAATAAAGCTGCCAAAATTAGCCCAGGTTCAGACTTCTTTGTTTCCTCTCTTCCCGGGGCTGAATTTCTTTCTAGGCTCAGCTCTTCTGTTTCCTCCACAAGGTCAGCTTTAGACTGTGATTCTCTCTGAGCTTTGACTCTCTCCACAAGGCCAGCTGTGAACGGTCAGGTGAATGGCTTCAATCATTTCCCCACGGCCTTCTGTCCTTGCTCATCAGAACTCCAACATCAGAAACTACACCTCTGTTCTTTGCCATGTTTTTTTTTTTTTTTTTTGGATCCCCACACACCAAGGGGCAGGGCACAAAACCGTACTGACTGTGGCCTTTTCAACACCCTTATCTTAACTTAATCATGCCTGGATTAACAGACCAGTTTACAAGCATAATCCAATATCTATTTTTGGAATTCATAAAAATATCCATCTGCTACGTATCCATTTACCCATCTTACACTATATATTATTTTACACTGTATTTTAACTCTTTATTGATATCCTAGGCCACGGATATCATTATTACTTTATCCATTCAATAGTCATTTAGATATATGAATTTAAATAACAGATAATGTTCCTCAATCCATCCTGAATCTTGAAACTTCTGAGATTATTTTCTTTCTACCTGAAGAATATTCTTTTACATTTCTTTTAAGTGAGTTGGTGCTATCACACTTTATGAGTTTTTACTCATCTTTAAAAGTATTTATTTTAATTCATCCTGAAGGATTGAGATGAATTTAATATCAGGCTCTCTAAGATCCCCACTGCTTTTGAGAGCACCTTTAGGGTTGAATTTATGAAATCTATCATAAGTGTAATCAGTTCTTTGGAGAAGAAATTAGGGGCTTTCATTTGTGCACACTGCTTCCTGCACCCCATCCACCTGCAAAATCTGTGCACTCTGGCTCTGGGAAAGGGAATAATGACACCCCTCTCTGAGTTACACAAATGATTTGGAGATAAGATTTGGTGGAGAAAGCACAGTATATTGAATTCTTCTTGGGACCATTCTAGGGACCAGTGCAATGGTGGTCAGCTCACCATTTTGCTCAATGATGGTCACACCCAAAGTACAGCCACTGTTTCATGAGTTCCCATTTCTCCCAGACTAAGGAGACACCTTCTTAACATGCTGCCCTGGGTTAATGCCCTTGTTTGAGGCTTGAGTTAACACAAGAAAATCATGTTCTTACTAACCCATTGTTGTGTGTGTAAGCCTTTTGTATGTAGTACATTTTACTTAAATTCAGATAAGTCTCCTTTCAATTAGGTCACTTTTTGTTAGATTGCTTTAGTTTAGTTAAGGACCTCTGATGAGGTTTCAGGCACCAGGATGGACCTCAATCATTGTGCTGAAATCTTACATAAATGGAACACACAGAGAACAAGTGCTGCCATGTTTACACTGCCATATGGAAGAGGTCTCCAGGATCTCCTACATCTGTGGAGAGACACAGAAACCCTGAGAGGCTAAGGGAGAGGCCAGAGGCTGGAGTCAGGGAGCAGCTTGAAACTGAAGACATCCAGGCCAGAGAAGAAGGGATATGTGTGAGCAATTGTGTCTGATGGCCCACTGCTGAGCTCTGGGAGAAAGTGGGTTTGGAGGAGAAGGCAGAGAGACACAGGCAGACCCCACATTTTGCCTTGACAGGAGTGCAGCAGCAGCTGACATTCTTAAGACTGCATTTTTGATGATGCCTTGATTTGGACATTTTATCAGCCTCAGAACTGTAAGTTTAACCCTAATAACTTCCAATAAACACCAAACTATTTCTGGTATTTTGCATTGGCCGCACTTGATAATCTCAAACACCTAGGGACACAGGTTTGGAGAGATGCACTGTTACCAAATGGCACTGTGATGCTGCTGCCCAGTGAATTCACCTGTAAACTGTGTGTGTCTGCAGACAAGGCAGGAAAGAGTTCTGGTAAGATGGAGGGGGAAGTGCTCTTGGGCAGCAAGGCCTGCAAGACAAGGAGTCAATCAGGGTAGGGACTCACATTGCTTGGGGACTGATATAAAGACACATATGCCCCAGTATTATGTACCTGCCTCAGGCATTTGGCCAGGTGTGCAGGGTGAGATAAAAGCATGGGACCGGTGGTCTGGTGCACAGCGGAGTCAGGGCTAGAGAGGAGACTACCTGCTCCTGTTCCTTTTCCCATTCCCTCCTTCCCTTGACCTCCAGCATTGACCTTTGAGGAGGCTACTCTTATTGAACCCCTCCTGGTTTTTAGGCACAGACTCTTCTGTCCTCCTTCCAGTTATACATTCAACTTCTCCAATCTTGGGGCACCTAAAGAAAGAGAAATGTCAAGATGAAACCTCTTGGTGACAGGAAGGAAATGTCAAAATTCACATACAGCATTCGCTACAGCAGTAACATCACCAGAATGAGCACCATTAGGACAGTGACCATAATGAATAGTACAGAAATCCCATAAAGTTCTGGGACCTAGTGCTGACAATAGTAGAATTGAGGTTATGAGAGAGTGCAATGTTTGAAGAAAACCTCAGAGGGTGCCGATGCCAAATATTTCTCAGTCTAATTAAATATTAAATTTTCAACATATTTTTAACAGTTTGAAATGATGCAGATTTCTTCAATCCCAGAGGAGAATGGAGGGGTTGGATGGGAAGAAGCTGATGAACAACTGAAGAGGCTGGAATGAAACACGTGTTGACTGCAGTTCCCCCAATCCAGAGAGGGAATGTCGTTTTTTGGAACCAAACCCTCAGAACCCCCCCAAAAAAACATCTTCATAGGTTCTGGATCCCCAAAGAGGACAGGGAGAAAGCCCTGCTCAGCACTGAAAGCCCCAGTTAGTGATGTGAGTCATTCTGGCCTGTCTTCACTCAGGAGTAAGTAGCATGAAATCTGTTCTTATATTAGGCTAAGAGCCCTATAACCAGACACGTGTAGAGAGCAGTGTGGCCTTCACATGGTTGCAACCATGCTCCTCATGTTCTGTGTTAACTCTTGCTGAGGGTGGCCTACACCCATCCAGGCAGTGTGGGAGGGTTCCCAAGGGAGAGAGCAGTTTTCCTTTATGGGCAAATGTATTTGCAAATTTGAATGTAATGTTGCAGATACAAATTAATATCTTCAATTGAACCAATTTGTATGATTTCATTGTGTATTATATTCATAATTTCTTTTAAATTATAACCTAATTATCCATGCAAAAAGTATAAAAATAATTTATGTCTCTTATGGCAAACAGAAATATTCCTTCTCTAGTATCAACCTCTTTCCTCAGAATTACCTGAATTGGCAGATTCTTTGGGTACACATTTCTGTTTTAAATACATGCATTCTCTAGTTTCATCCATCCCACACCCTATCACATGTGAGAAAAATATTGGAGTACAACTTAAAAATATAAATAAATTTTCTCACTTCTTAAAATACTTGAGATTAGAAGTATATCATATTATGAAAGGATCATTTCTGATTTAAAATACTAAGTCAAATTGGAGTTAAATAGAAACAGGCGACTGTAGTTCAGTGGCTGTTAAACTTGAATCCACATCAGAATCAGGTTAAGAAACTGTAAAAATATAAACCATTGGGGTGCCTTAAAAGAAAATGCTACAGGAGAGAGGCAAGTTGACATCGGTTTAGGAGGATATGCACCGACTAGTTCTCTGGGGAAGGCTGATTGTGGGCGGGGTCCTTCCCAAGGGTCTGTGATGTGGGCACATGGAATGAGAAGCTTGGGTTTGTTGGCAGCGGGTAGATCAATGGCATTGAGTTATCATTGGATATTCTAGAGTTTTGAGCCTACCTGTGGTGGTAAACAAAGATGGCTGAGCCCCACCCACAGGGACAATGGCTGGTTTGAACCATGAATCCTGCAACCGTGACTCACATTCCCGGTTTGAGGCAACATACTCTGAGGGATGGAGGGCTCTGATAGAAGGTGTAGAGGGGTTTAACTTCTGTGGATTTGGCTGCCTGGACCCCCTCATAGCTTTGGAGATCACATAAGCTGGCTTGAAACAGAACGAGGCTGAGGGTAGAGGGGAAAATGCTGAAGAAACCTTATATACCCAGCAGCCCACTGACACTGAGGCCTGGACCCAGAGGGGGCAGAGTCAACCAATATTATCACTCTGCCCAGACAAACATCATAACTTCAATCCCCTGGAGAAGCAAGGAAGTGGGAAGGGCTTGATTAGTTTCAAAGAGCCCATTTAGGGTCCCCTTGGTGAAGGGGATGATCTAGCAGAGAAATTCTTTTGGGTCCCTTATATCACCAAAAAAAAAAAAAGAAGAAAGAAAAGAAAAAGAAGACAGTCACTTTAAAAAATGAATTCCTGTTCTTAATTCAGTTTAATACCAAAAATCTACCTCAAAACCTGCAGAGGGGACCCAGAAGGGAAATTAATAAACACAAGCAGGATTCGAGGATATGCAAGGACCCTAGAAGGACCACTTCCTCCTTAGCTTTGTTTGCTTGCCCATGTGGATGTTTGGTTTTTCTCTGTTTATTTATTGTCTCTTGCTTTTCTTGCCTCTTTCCTCCCTCCTTTCTGTTTTCCTTTCATTCTTTTGAAATTAGGGGCTGCTAGCTTAACTCTTCTTTGCTGTTCTTCTTCTTCACTGATTTCCCATTCTTTGTCTATATTGATATTGTATCCCCCAAGCTATCTCTTATCCTTCCTTCATCTGTTTGCCTTCTGCTTTCTGTTGTGTTTCTCAGACACCATGCTTTTTCATTAGCCCACAACTTAAGGGTGCCAATTTCTATTCTATATATTCTGTTTACTTCTTATTTTATTAATATTAACTTTTTCCTTTTAACCCTTTCTTTACTCTTTCTCTCCCTCCTCATCCTTCTAGACTTCTAAATCCATATATATATATATATATATATATATATATATATATATATTCCACTATTTGGATTCCCAGTCCATTGTAGGTACTCCACATATTTTCCTATTACTGTACACTGCATACACAAGTTAAATATTCATTTCACTAAGTCCTATCTGGCCCCTCTTCTAACTGTTATTAATATTACTATTATACTTCTTCCTTTCTCACATCTTTCAATTCCCTGGCCCTAATTTTAGCCTTCAAGGTACCATAGAAAAAGCAAGGATACAACACAGGAAGAAAAAGAATCAAAGAGAAAACTTAACACACACGCAGAAACACCAACTAAAAAAAACATGAAAGGAGTGAGAGAAGTTAATCAACTGAATAAACCCAGCAAGTAAAATGATGACTAGAAGGCAACGAAAAATTACAAACCATACTGAGAAACAGGAAGACAGGGACCACTCCAATGAACAAACTAAAATCCAGGAATAGATGCAGAACATCAAACAACTAATCAAAGATTCCCAAACAAATATTATCAACCAACTTAATGAGGTGAAAGAAGAAATTAAGGATATGAAGAAGACATATTGAAAAAATTGTAAATATACACAAAGTGATAACATATATGATGATGATCAATGGTGCAATCCAAGAACTCAAAAGGATGCTGGATTCACATGACAGCAGATTTGAACAGGGAGAAGAAGAATTAGTGATGTGGAAGACAATACAGCTGAAATCAAACAGATAGTAAAACAGAGAGGCAAAAAATTTTAAAAAATCCAGCTGGGACTCAGGGATTTAACTGACAACAGAAAACACACAAACATTCACATTATGGGCATCCAAGAAGGAGAAGAGAAAGGAAAGGGAACAGAAAGAGTGTTGAAGGAAATAATGGTTGAAAATTTCCCAACCCTACTGAGAGAGATGGATGTGCAGATCCAGGAAGCAAAGTCCACCCATAACAATATAAATCCCAACAGGACAACTCCAAGACATAGACTCATCAAAATGTCCAATGCCCAACACAAAGAGAAAATACTCAAGGCAGCAAGAGAAAAGAGAACCATCACATACAGGGAATGCACAATAAGATTAAGTGCTGATTTCTCATCTGAAACCATGGAGGAAAGAAGACAGTGGTATGACATAGTCAAAGTACTAAAAGAAAAAACTTCCAGCCACTAATTCTGTATCCAGCAAAACTGACATTCAAACATGAGGGAGAGTTCAAAATATTCACAGTTAAACAGAAATCAAGAGAGTATGTCAAAAAGAAACTGGCACTTCAAGAAATACTAAAGGAAGTTCTACAAGTTGAAAGGAAAAATTAAGTTCAGAGAGTTTAAAAACAAGTTAAAAGGCAAAAACAGAAACAAAACAACATATGACATACATTCATCCAAAGAAAATATGGCTGAAGTAAGAAATTCATTGGGAGAAATAACACTGAATGTTAATGGATTAAATTCACCACTAAGAGACACAGATAGGCAGAATTGATAAAGAAATATGATCCATCTATATGCTGTGTCCAAGAAATCCACGTTCAGCCCATGGATTCAAGGAGGCTGAAAATAAATGGCTGGAAAATAATTATACAATCTAACAATAGCCATAAACGTGCAGGAGTTGCTATTCTAATATCAGACAAAATAGATTTTAAATGCAAAACTATTTTAAGGGACAAAGATGGACACTATATATTAGTAAATGGGGTACTCTTGCAAGAAGAGAGAACAATCATAAACATTTACACACCTAATCAGGGTGCCTCAAAATTCATGAGGAAAACACTGGAAAATCTAAGTGGAGAAATAAATTCCTCTACAATTATAGCAGTGGACTTTAATACACCATTATCACCATTAGACAGAGCATCAGGACAGAGAATTAACAAAGAAAAAAAGACTCTCAACAATACATTAGAGGATCTGGACTTAATAGACATATATAGAACAATAAACCATAATACATAAGGATTTAGGTTCTTCTGGAGTGCACATGGATCAAACTCCACTATAGACCACATGCTAGGCCAAAGAAAAACTCTCAATTTATTCAGAAAGATTGAGATTATACAAAGTAATTTCTCCGATCACAATGGAATTAACTTGGAAATCACTAAGGGCCAGAGAAACAAGTTAGGAACAAGGATATGGAAATTAAACAACACAGTCTTAGATAAACTGTGGGTCAAGGAAGAAATCTCAAAAGAAATCAGTAACTACCTTTAAACTAATGAAAATGACGACACAACATATCAAAACCTATGGGATGCAGCCAAAGCTGTCCTGAGACGGAAGTTCATAGCCATAAATTCATATATTAAAAAAGAAGAAAGAGCCAAAATTGAATACCTAATTGCACATTTGGAGGAATTGGAAAAACAAGAACAAACTAAACCTAAAGGAAGTAGAATGAAGTAAATAACAAAGATTAGAGCAGATGTAAATGAAATAGAGAAAAAGAAAGCACTAGAAAAAATAAAACCAAAAGTGGTTCTTCGATAACATCAATAAAATTGACGAACCCTTAGCCAAACTAACAAAGAAAAAGGGAGAACAGATGCAAATACACAAAATAAGGATTGAGGAAGGGGATATCAATACTGACCTCACAGGAATGGAGAGCTCCTTAAGAGGATACTTTGAAAAATTATATGCCAACAAGAATGATAATTTAGAGGAAATGAACAAGTTTCTAGAAACTCACAAGCAGCCTACATTGATGAAACAAGGAATTGATTAACTCAACAGTCCAATTACAGTGAAGAGATAGAATCAGTCATCAAAAATCTCACAACTAAGAAGAGCCCAGGACCAGATGGCTTCACAGCTGAATTCTACCAAACATTCCAGGAAGCTCTAATAGCAAATCTACTTAAGCATTTCCAAAGAATAGAAATAGAAGTAATATTGCCTAACTCATTCTAAGATGAAAACATTACCCTAATACCAAAACCAAACAAAGACACCACTAGAAAGGAAAATTACAGACCAATTTTTCTAATGAAACTAAATGCTACAATCCGCAACAAAATACATGACAATAGCATTCAACAACATATCAAAAGGATTATACACCACGACCAAGTTAGTTTCATCCCAGGTTGGCAAGGATGGTTCAATATAAGAAAATCAATCAATGTAATACACCACTTAAACAAACAGTAAGAAAAAAACACATGATCATCTCTATAGATGCAAAAAAAAGCATTCGATAAAATACAGAACTCTTTCTTTATAAAAAATCATGGAACAGATATGAATAGAAGGAAATTTTCTGAATTATGGTAAAGGGTATATATGAAAAACCCAAAGCTAACCCATCTTCAATGGTGAAATCCTAAAAGCCTTCCCTCTGAGATTGGGAAAAAGGCAAGGATGCCCACTATCACCACTCTTATTTAACAGTGTCTTAGAAGAATTTGCTCGAGCACTAAGTCAAGTAAAGGGTATAAAAGGCATCCAGACTGGAAAAGAAGAAGTAAAAATTTCATTATTTGCTGATGACATGATCTTATACATAGAAAGCCCAGAGAAAGCTACAACAAAGCTTCTGGAACTCATTAAGGAGTTCAGCAATGTTGCATGCTATAAGATCTATGCTCAAAAATCAGTAGCATTTCTGCACACCAATAATGAGCAAACGGAGGAGGAACTCAAGAAAAAAATGCCATTTACAATAGTAAGTAAAATAATCAAATAAATAGGAATAAATTTAACTAAAGATGTAAAGGACTTATATACAGAAAATTACACAATACTGTTAAAGGAAATCAAAGAAGACTTCAATAAATGGAAAAATATTCCCTGTTCATGGATAGGAAGACTAAACATCATCAAGATGTATATCATACCCAAACTAATCTAGAAATTTAATGCAATCCCAATAAAAATCAACACTATATTTTCTAAGGAACTGGAAAAACTACCTCAAAATATATTTGTATATGTAGGAGGCCTTGAATTTCCAAAGACATATTGAAAAAGAAAAATGAATTTGGAGATATCACATTACCAGACTTTAAAATATATTACAAAGCTACAGTGATCAAAACTGCATTGTATTGGAACAAGGATAGACCTACTGAACAATAGAATCGAATTAAGAGTTCTGATATAGATCCTCACAAATACAGTCATCTGATATTCAACAAGGCTACCAGCCCACTCAGTTGGGAGTGAATGCCTCTTTAACAAGTGGTGCTTGCAGAATAGGATATCCATATACAAAAGAATGAGAGAAGAATACCATCTCACTCCTTATAAAAAATCAACTCAAGGTGGATCAAAAATGTAAATATAAGAGCCAAAACTATAAAGACCTTGGAAGATAATGTAGGAAAGTATCTACGGGTCCTTGTAATTGGAAATGTTTTCATGAACTTCACACCCAAAGCACGAGCAGCAAGAGAAAATATATATAAATGGGATTTCCTGAAAATTAAAACTTTCTACACAACAAAGGACATTATTAAGAAAATAAAAAGGCAGCCTACCTATGGGAGAAAATATTCTGCAACCATATATCTGATAAGAACCTAATATCCTGCATATATAAAGAAATCCTACACCTTGAAATGAAAAAGACAAACAACCCATTTAAAAATGGGCAGGTGTCCTGAAAAGACACTTGTCCAAGGAAGAAATACCAAGGGATAAAAAGCACATGAAAAAATGCTCAACATCACTTGTTATCAGGGAAATACAAATCAAAACTACAATGAGATAACATTTACACCCATCAGAATGGCAGGTATAAGAAAAGCAGCAGACTCTAAATGTTGGAGATAATGTGGAGGAATAGGAACCCTCATCCAGTGCTGCCAGGATGGCGGAATGGTCCAGCCACTGTGGAGGACAGTTTGGCGGTTCTTCAGAAAAATAACAATAGATCTTCCCTATGATCAAGCAATTCCACTGGCGGGTAAATACCCAGAAGAACTGAAAGGAAAGGCACGAACAGATATATACACACCAATGTTCACAGTGGCATTGTTCACAATTGTCAAAAGTTGGAATCAGCCCCGGTGCCCATCAACAGTTGAATGGATAAGTAAAACGTGATACATACATACAATAGAATATTACTCAGCTGTAAGAAGGAATAAAGTGCTAACACAAGGAATAAAGTGGATGAATCTTGAAGACTTTATGTTGAGTGAAGCAAGCCAGGCATTGAAGGATGAACAGTATATGACATCACTGATTTGAAATGAGGAAAGTGAGCAGTCTCTGAGAACCATTGCCTGAAAGATAGGTAACAAGGGAGAGAAAGAGAAGACTAGGTTGGGAACAATTACCCATATTTACATAATCTATGGTAAATGGATAGTGTATAGTTGCATGTTGAAGGATAGGACAGATGGGTAGTTATTTTACTGGGTTTGGTCATGCATGGTTGAGAGGTGTTTAGATTAGGAAGTGCAAGTTGGAATACCCAGTGCATTTAACTATGAATCTTATCATTCCATGAGTCATGAGTGGGGTGTGTCATATTCCCCAGGGGGATGAGGAGGAAGGAACAGTTAAGATCAAATTGGGTATTTAGTGGTCATGGTAAAGGTTTTTCATTACCTTATTGTAATGGACACAGGACATGGTAAATATCATCCAAAATTATAAAATCGTACCGTCTAAAATATAAACTATATTGTAAATCACTGACAATGGTTAGTTGATACATTTTACTATCTGTATAACAGTTATAACAATGCTAATGTGCATTTTAAAAACGCTTTTAATATGGCGTGGGGACAGGAGTGGGAGGTTGGGTATGTGTGAGACTCTAGTATTCTGTGTGTGACTTTCCTGTGACCTAAAATTTCTTTGAAAATTAAATGAAAATTTGGGAGACACTGGGTAATGAGAGGGGGAAGGTGTCATGGTACACTAGATACCTGATAATAAAAAGATAAAGATATATATATATATATAACATTTTTGTAAGCAAATACACATATATGCATATATATTTATATATCATTTTGCAAATGTTTGTATGTATTGTGAGAATTTTGATTTTTACCCACAATAAAAAAAATAAATAAATAAATAAAAAGAAAATAAAGGATAAAGAATATTGCTTAAGGGAAAAAAAAAAGATAAAGAAAAAAAAGAATAACTTTTTAAAAAAGAAAATTTTTATTTTTTGCCATTTCTGAATGACTCAATCCACTAATTATATTTTATTTTTAGTTTATTTTTTTCACTCTGAGTTTCCTTGTTTTTATCCTTTGCATTTAAGCTTATCATTATTATTTCTTTATCCTATTTATTGTATTTGGTTATTATACTGGCTCCATGATCAAAGAAGGTTTAAAATACAGAAGGGTTACAATGGGTGCTGCAGAGAATCATTGGTGTGTGGTGTCTGGGATGGGGGTTTCATGGGAGTAAGTTCTTCTGAATATACATGAAATTTATATGAAATTGCTCATATGATCAAGGGATGGGACATGGTCATGGTGGGTAGAAAATCACTCAATAAATGAGGTAATCTGAATTCCCAGCCTGGAAATCTCTGCAATATTCTCCAAGGGGGCAGCATCAGTCCCCTGAGTGCATGAGCAGTGTCTGGCAAAAGAGGATGGCCCACTGATGGGTTCTTGTTATTGATGTATAAACTTATGTGTCTTTGCTCTTGTAATTGAAAGTTAGTGTAATGTTATGGGGTACCTAAGGGTAGCCACCTGAGAGCCTCCTTGTTGCTCAAATGTGTCCTCTCTAAACCAAATTTAGGATATGAATGCATTACCTTCCACCTGAACGTGGGACATGACTCCTGGGGATGAATCTCCATGGCAATGAGGGATTAATACCAAGTGCCAACTGACAACATGATTGGAAAAATACCTTGAATAAAGGGGGAAAATGTAAAGAGAAATGAGTTTATGTGTCTAAGAAACTTCAAAGAGAGTAGGGAGGTCATCCCAGAGATAATGCTTATGCAAACCTCAGTAGGATCTCATAGAACACCAAAGCGTATATCACCTGACACAGAGAGTTTCCTGAGGGCTCTGAAGATGCCCAGGTCCTACATAAGTGGGGATAGCCACAGAGATTTATGCCTGATTAGTGGGCTCTACTTTGGAATCTGTGCTCCTGAGAGTGTCAGAGTTGGACTCAAATAAACCCTCCCTGCACATGGTCCATTAGTCCCATCTATTCAAACTTATATTTGATCCTGGAGTTCTTTGGTGTACTTCCAGAGACTGGAGCCTCTGGACTACCTATGTGCCAGGTGTACATGGAACCTCGGTGGAGCTACAACTCCTACACTACAGCTCAATTGACTCATCCACATTACCTGGTGAGGAGACAATGATGGGCATTGGCCATCCCAGGGAATGGAGAGGGCCTGCAGCTGCAGGCAGGATAATCCCATCCACTGCATCAATGGGATATAATCTCTCTCTCACTTGGAGGTGGAGTGGACTTCACCATCCCAGTCCCCTCAGGATTGTGGGAAGTGCTGTGGACTACAGAAAAATATGTCTGTTGTAAACATATTGTAATTCAAGCAATGGAAGAAATTGTAAGAGTGGGGTGGAGCTGGTGGCCACTGGACACTTTTGGGGCAGGGAGGCAAAGGGCAGTTGAAATACAGGGAGTTGGTTTGGGACTTGGGGGTTGTCCTGAGTGGCATTGCTGTGATGGATGTAGGCCACTTTACATGAGCATATACCATGCAGAACTGTGTGGTAGAGACTGTGGTCTACGATGTGAACAGTGGTCTATACTTGGTGGCAAGGCCCCAGGGTGTGCATATCCATTGGGGTGTGTGCCAAACTGATGAAAGATATTTGTGTGGGATATTGTAGCATGTGCTGGAGGTGGGGAACATGGGAATCCCTGTAATTTCTGTGTAATATTTAGATAAACTATGCACCTTAAAATATATATATATATATATATATATATATATATATATATATATATATGTAAAGAAATAATATTTAGGTAAGCTAATAATGCACATATATGCATATATATTTATCAATAATTTTGGAAATATTAGTATGTATTGTGAAAATTTAGATTTTTACCCACAATAAAAAAGTAAAAATGAAAGAAAGAAAATGGTGCAATAATGTGCAGCATTATTTTTAAAATGGTAATTTTTTTAATGCCAACCAAGAATGTAATGGATTGAAGAACCAGAGAAAAGAACCAGGATAATTTGAAATGATTGGAAAGCCCATCTTTACATAAAATAAGAGAAATCTCGAGTTCTGATGCATGAATCAGTGGTAACAAATTGAACAACATGAGTGTGGGAGAAAGTGTGGGAGGAGCACATCACAGAACAAACTGCAAGTGAACTTTTCCTAGAGGAGATAGACATCCTGAACTGCACAGTCACAGCCGCTTCCTTAAAAGATTGGCAAGAAGTTGCACAAACTGGAGGTTGAGATTCATTGGAGATTCACATTCATTACATTCACAGGGTTTCTCTCCAGTATGAATGTTGTAATGTTTATTGAGATACGGCCTCTGGCTGAAGACTATTCCATATTCCTTACATATATAGGGTTTCCCTCCAGTATGAATTTTATCTTGGTCAGTGAGATTTGATGTGCTACTGAAGGCTTTCCTACATTCCTTACATATTTTGTCTTCTCTGGTGTGTAATGAGACTTGATTTCTGAATGAAAATTTTCCCACGTCCATCATATTCCTAGGCTTTCTCTCCTGTATGTATTCTCATTTGGTTAATGAGGTTTTCCTCCAGGTTGAAGGCTTTTCCATATTTATTGCATATTTTGGGTTTTTCTCCAGAATTAATACTCTGATATTTAAGGAAATATTTCTATTGCCTGAAGGTGTTTCTGCATTCTTTACATTCATTTTGTTTCTCTCCACTATGAGTTTTTACATGTACTGTGAGATATGATTTGTACCTAAAGGTTTTCCCATGCATGAAGGACAGTTTGGTTAGAATCAGATAAGGGTCCTTTTGAATAGTCACTGTTTGTAAGATGGTTTTAGTTTAGTTAAGTTTCTCTGATTAGATTTCAGGCACCAGGATGAACCCCAATCATTGTGCTGAAGTCCTACATACATGGAACACACAGAGAAAGAGTGCAGTCATGTATACCCTGCCATATGAGAAACGCCTCCAGGATCTCCTACAACTGTGGGGAGACACAGAATCCCTGAGAGGCAGAGGGAGAGGCCAGAGGCTGGAGTCATGGAGCATCTTGAAACTGAAGACATCCAGGCCAAAGGAGAAGGGAGAGGTGTGATCAATTGAATCTGATGGCCCACTGTTGAGCTCAGTGAGAAAGTGAATTTGGAGGAGAAGGCAGAGAGAGACAGTCAGGCCCAACATTTTGCCTTGGCAGTAGTCCAGCAGCAGCTGACCCTTGTTAAGACAGCATTTTAAATGATGACATGATTTGGACATTTTCACAGCCTCAGAACTGTAAGCTTTAACCCTAATAAATCCCAATAAAAGCCAAACTATTTCTCGTATTTTGCATTGGCAGCACTTGGCAAATTCAAAGTGTTAGGGATACAGGTTTGGAGAGCTGCCCTCTTCCCAAATGACAGTGTGATGCTGCTGCCAGTGAGTTCACATATAAACTGTGGGTTTCTCCACACTAGTCAGGATTGTTTACTGGTAAGACAGAGGAGCAGTGCTCTTGGTCAGCAAGACCTGTAAGACAGGGAGTCAGGCAGGGAGTCACATGGTTTGGGTCTAGTATAAAGTCACAGATTCCCCAGTATGGTGTACCTGCCTCAGGCAGGTGTTGGCCAGGTGTTCAGGGTGAGATTAAACCATGGGACCTCGGGACTGGTGCACAGAGGAGTCAGGGCATAGAGAGGAGACTACCAGTTTCTGCTCCTTTTGCCATTCCCTCCTTCCCTTGGCCGCCAGCGTCGACCCTCTGAGGAGGCTGCTCTTACGGTACCCCTCCTGGTTTTCAGGCACCGACTCATGTCTCCTGCTTCAAGTTCTACGTTCACCTTCTCCAATCTTGGGGCAGGTAAGAAACAGCAATGCCAAGATGAAAACTGTTGGTGACAAGAAGGAAATGTCAATATTCACATTACTGCATTGGCTACAGCAATAACATCACCAGATTGAGCAACATTAGGCCAGTGACCATAATGAATAGTACAGAATTCCCAGAAAGTTCTGGGACCTAGGGCTGACAAGAATAGAAGTGAGGTTATAAGAGAGGGCAATATTTGCAGAAAACCTCAGAAGTTGCTGATGCCAGATATTTATCAGACTAATTAAATATTAAATTTTCAATAGATTTTCACCAGTGTTGAAATGATGCAGACACTTCAATCCCAGAAGAGAATGGAGGGGTTGTATGGAAAGAAGTTGATGAACAACTGAAGAAGCTGGAATGTAACACATGTTCACTGCTCTTCCCCAAATCCAGAGAGGGAATGTCCTTTTTTGGAACCAAACTCTCAGAGCCCCAATGAAAACCATCGTCATAGGTTCTGGATCTGCAAAGGAGGACAGGGAGAAAGCTCTGCACAGCACTCACAGCCTCAGTTAGTGATGTGAGTCACTCTGTCCGGTCTTCACTGGGGAGTAAGGAGCTGTAAGTCTGTCTTCTCCTGTGGTGTTAACAGTCCTCTAACTGGACATGTGTAGAGAGCAGGGTGACCTTCACACGGTCACATCCATGCTCCTCATGCTCCATGATCACTCTTGCTGAGGGTTGCCTCCAACCGTTCAGGCAGAGCGGGAGTGTGCCCAGGGGGAGAGCAGTTTTCCATTATGGGTGGCTGTATTAGCAAAGGGTGAGGGGAAGTGTGCCTCCCCAGTAATGTTGCAGATACAATTTGATATCTTCTAATCAACCACTTTGTATGATTTCATTGTGTAATATTTTCATAATTTCTTTTAAATTATAACCAAAGTGTCCATGCAAAGAGTATAAAAATAATTTATGTCTGTTATGGGAAACAGCCAAATTCCTTCTCTATCCTCAATCCCCATTCCTCTTTCCTCAGAATTATCAGCATTGGCAGATTATTTTTGGTACACTTTTCTGTTTGTAAATACATGCATTCTCAAGTTTCATTTATCCCATAGCTTATCAAACATGAGAAAAATATTGGAGTACAACGTAAAAATATAAATAAATTTTCTAACTATCTTAAAATACTTGAGATTAGAGGTATATCATCTAATCATGAAAGGATTATATCTGAATAGAAATAATAAAGAAAATTGGAGTTAAGTAGAAAGCAGGGGACTGTAGTTCAGGGGCTGTTAAACTTGAATCCACATCAGAATCAGGTGAAAAAACTGAAAAAGTATAAATGGTTGGGGTGCCTTAAAAGAAAATGCTACAGGAGAGAGGCAAGATAGCATTGGTTTAGGAGGATACTCACTGAAGAGCTCTCTGGGGATGGCCAATTGTCGGTGGGGCCTTGCACAAGGGTCTATGCTGTCAGCACTCAGAGTGAGAAGCTTGGGTCACCTAGCAGCAGGCAGATTGATGGCATGGAGTGATTGGTGGAGATTCTTGAGTTTTGAGCAGGCCTGTGGTGGTTAACACAGATGGCTGAGCCCACCCACAGGGAAAATGGCTGGTTTCAACCATGAATCCTGAAACCGTGACTCATGTTCCTGCATTGAGGCACCATACTCTGAGGGAGGGAGGGATCTGACAGAAGGTGTAGAGGGGTTTAACTTCTGTGGATTTGGCTGCCTGGACGCCCTCAGAGCATTGGGGTTCAAATAAGCTCGCTTGAAACAGCTCCAGGCTTAGGAGAGAGGTGAATCTGCTGAGGAAACCTGATGTATGCAGCAAACCTTTGACACTGAGGCCTGGCCCTAGATGGGGCAGAGTCAGCCAATTTTATTGCTCTGCCCTGACAAGCACCATAGCTTCATTCCCATGGGGAGGGCAGGAATTGGGAAGGGCTTGATTAGGTTCCATGAGCCTATTTAGGGTCCCCTCAGTGAAGGGGGTGATCTACCAGAGAAATTTTTTTGGTCCCTTATATCACCAAAAAAAAAATAAAAAATAGGAGACAGTCAATTTAAAAAAATGAATTCCTGTTCTTAATTTAGTTTAATACTGAAAATCTAGCTCAAAACCTGCAGATAGAACCTGGAAGGGAAATTGAAAAACACAAGCAATTGAGAGGATCCACAAGACCCCAAGAAGGAACCTTTCATTCATAACATTGTTTGACTGATTGCTTGTGTGGTTGTTTGGTTTTTCTCTGTTTATTTGTTGTCTCTTGCTTTTTTTCCTCTTTCCTCCTCCCTTTCTGTTTTCCTTCAGTTTTAAATATTAGGTGCTCCTAAATTTCCTCTTCTTTGCTGTTCTTCTTCTTCAGTGATTTTTCATTCTCTATATATATTTATATTGTATCACAAGCTATCTCTTACCCTTCCTTCATCTCTCTGCCTTCTGTTTTCTGTTGTGGTTCTTAGACACTATGCTTTTTCATTAGCCCACAAAGTGAGGGCGCCAATTTCTATTCTATCTATTTTGATTTCTTGTTATTTTATTACTATTAGCTTTTTCTTTTTAAGCCTTTCTTTACTCTTTCTCTCTTTCTTCATCATTCTGGCCTTCTAAATCATTATATGTATATTCCTCTATTTGGTTCTCCAGCCCATTGTAGGTACTCCACCTTTTTTTTGGGTTACAGTACACTGCCTACGCAAGTTAAATATTCATTTCACTAAGTCCTATTTGGCCCATTTTCTAACTTTTATCAATATTACTATTATCCTTCTTCCTTTCTCAGATCATTCAATTCCTCTGGAACTACTTTTTTGCCTTCAAGGTACCATAGAAAAGAGCAAGGAAACAAAATAAGAAGAAAAAGTCTCAAGGAGAAAACTTAACACACACATAGATCCACCAACTAAATAAAACTTGAGAGAAGAGAGAGAAGCTAATTAACTGAATAAACCCAGCAAGATAAAATGGTGACTAGAGGGCAACAAAAATTTACAAATCACACTGAGAAACAGGAAGGCATGGACCACCCCAATGAACAAAGTAAAAACCAGGAATATATGCAGAACATCGAACAACTAATCAAAGATACCCAAACAAATATCATGAAACAATTTAATGAAGTGAAGGAAGACATTAATAATATAAAGAAGACACTGGGAAAATATACTGAAGAAATTGGAAACATACCCAAAAAGATAACAGATATGATGATGATCAATTGCACAATCCAAGAAATCAAAAGGATGCTGGATTCACATAACAGCAGATTTGAGCAGGCAGAAGAAAGAATTAATGATGTGGAAGACAATACAGCTGAAATCAAACAGATAGTAGAACAGAAAAACAAAAAAATATTAAAAACCATGCAGGGACTCAGGGATTTAACTCACAACACAAAACATGCAAACATACGCATTATGGGCATCCCAGAAGGAGAAGAGAAGGAAAATGGAACAGCAGGAGTTTGAAGGAAATAATGGTTGAAGCCCCCCCGACCCTATTGAGAGAGATGGATGTGCAGATCCAGGAAGCAAAGTGCACTCCAAACAGTATAAATCCCAGCAGGCCAACTCCAAGACATTTACTCATCAAAATGTCCAATGCTCAAGAAAAAGAGATAACACTCAATGCAGCAAGATAAAAGAGAACCATCACATATAGGGGATGCACAATAGTATTATGTGCTGATTTCTCATCTGAAACCATGGAGGAAAGAAGACAGTGGTGTGACATAGTCAAAATACTAAAAGAAAAAAACTTCCAGCCACAAATTCAGTATCCAGCAGAAATAGCATTCAAAAATAATGGAGAGTTCAAAATATTCACAGATAAACAGAAATTAAGAGAGTATGTCAATAAGAAACTGACACTTCAAGATATACTAAAGGAAGTTCTACAAGTTGAAAGGAAAAATCAAGAGTTAGGAGAGCTTAAAAACAGCTAAAAAGACAAAAACAGAACAAAACAACATATGACATACTTTAATCCAAAGAAAATATGGCTGAAGTAAGAAATTCATTGTGAGTAATAACACTGAATGTTAATGGATTAAGTTCCCCACTAAAGAGACACAGATTGGCAGAATAGATAAAGATATATGATCCATCTATATGCTGTCTACAAGAAACCAACCTTTGAAACAGGGATTCAAGGAGGCTGAAAGTAAATGGTTGGGAAAAAAATTTACAAGTGCACAATAGCCATATAAGGGCAGGAGTAGGTATACTAATATCAGAAAAAATGGACTTTAAATGCGAACCTACTGTAAGAGACAAAGATGGACACTATATATTAGTAAATGGGGTAATCACTCAAGAAGAGAAAACAATCATAAACTTTTACACACCTAATCGGCATACCTCAAAATTCATGAGGCAAACTATGGAAAAGTTAAGAGGAGAAATAAATGACTCTACAATTATATCAGGGGACTTTATTACACCATTATCTTCATTAGACAGAACATCTGGCAGAGAATAAACAAACAAACAAAGACTCTCAAGAATACATTAGAGGACCTGGACTTAAAAGACATATACAGAACAATATACCTTATACATCAGGATTTACATTCTACTCGAGTGCACATGGATCACATTCCAAGATAGACCACATGCTAGGCCAGAGTAAAACTCTCAATGAATTCAGAAAGATTGAGATTATACAAAGTAAATTCTCTGATGACAATGGCACTAAATTGGAAATCACAAAGGGCCAGAGAAACAGGTTAGGCACAAGGATATGGAAGTTAAACAACACAATCTTAAACAAGCAGTGGGCCAAGGAGGAAGTCTAAAGAGAAATCAGTAACTATCTTGAAACTAATGAAAATGGTAACACAACATATCAAAACCTATGGGATACAGCCAAAGTTGTCCTCAGAGGGAAGTTCATATCTATAAATAAATATATTAAAAAGGAAGAAAAGGCTAACATTGAAGACCAAACTGCACACTTGGAGAAATTGTAAAAACAACAACAAACTAAACCTAAAGGGAGTAGAAAGAAGGAAATAACAGAGATTAGAACAGAACTAAATGAAGTAGAGAATAAGAAAACACTAGAATAAAATAAACAAAACCAAAAACTGGTTCTTTGAGAATATCAATAAAATTGACACACCCTAAGCCAGGCTAACAAAGAAAAAGAGAGAACACATGCAAATACACAAAATAAGCAACAAGCAAATGGATATCACCACTGACCCCACAGAAATAAAGAGCATCATAAGAGGATACTTTGAAAAAGTATATGCCAACAAGAGTGAAAATTTAGAGGAAATTGACAAGTTTGTAGAACCTCACAAATATCATACATTGATGAAAGAAGAAATTGATGAACTCAACCGTCCACTACGGTAAAGAGATAGACTCAGTCATCAAAAACCTCCCAACTAAGAAGAGCCCAGGACCAGATGGCTTCAGAGCTGTATTCTACCAAACATTCCAGAAAGAACGAATGGCAATTCTACTTAACATTTTCCAAAGAATAGAAATAGAAGGAAATTATCTAACTCATTCTACGATGCCAACATTACCCTAATACCAAAACCAAACAAATATACCACTTGAAAGGAAAATTTCAGACAAATTTTTCTAATGAAATTTGATGCTAAAATCCTCAACAAAATACTTGCTAATTAGGGAAGCGGCTGTGGCTCAATCAGTAGGACTCCCGTTTACCATATGGGAGGCCCCAGGTTCAGTTCCCGGGACCTCCTGGTGAAGGCAAGCCCGCCCGCATGGCATGGTTAGCTGACCCAGCGAGCACAAGCAGCAAGGAGGGGATAAATGAATAAATAAATAAAATCTTAAAAAAAAAATACTTGCTAATTACATTCAACAACACATCAAAAAGATTATACAGCATGACCAAGTGGGTTTAAACCAAGGTTTGCAAAGATGGTTCAATATAAGTAAATCAATCAATGAAACACCACGTAAACAAACTGAAAGATAAAAACCACATGATCATTTCAATAGAGGCAGAAAAAGCATTAAAAAAAAATACAGCACTCTTTCCTGATAAAAACACTGAAAAATATGGGAACAGAAGTAAATTTTCTGAATATGATAAAGGGTATATATGAAAAACCCAATGCAAACTCATCTTCAATGGTGAAATCGTAAAAGCCTTCCCTCTGAGATTCAGAACAAGACAAGGATGCCCACTATCACCACTCTTATTTAATATTGCATTAGAAGTACTTGCTCAAGCACTGAGTCCAGAAAGGATATAAAAGGCATCCAGATTTGAAAAGAAGAAGTAAAAATTTTATTATTTGCACATGACATGATCCTATGCATAGAAAGCCCAGAGAAAGCTATAACAAACCTTCTGGAACTTATATAGTAGTTCAGTAATGTTTCAGGCTATAAGAACAATGCCCAAAAATCAGTAGCATTCCCACGATTTTTAAAACAAATCTGTTTTATGGAGATATACTTACCAATATCTTTTTTTTTTTTTTTTTTATTATGGGTAAAAATCAAAATTCTCACCCCAAGTTCAGCCATGTATAATAGTTAATAGATGTGTTTCAGAGATGGTCAAGCCAATTTTAAAAATGAATCATAATTAAATTTCTGCTGGAGTTGAGTGTATGAGATAACTGTAAGGTGCTATGTCACTTTATTTTCTAAGGTTGTGATTTCTGCTCTAGACTTCAAGTTTATGTATATTCATGTATGATTGATTTGAATCAATAAAAATATATATTAAGAGAAAAAAAAATCAGTAGCATTTCTGTACACCAATAACGAGCAATCAGAGGAGGAAATCAAGATAAAAATGCAATTTACAATAGTAACTAACAGAACCAAATATCTAGGAACAAATTTAACAAAACATGTACAGGAATTATATACAGAAAATTACATAACACTGTTAATTAAAGAAGAATTAAATAAATGGAAAAATATTCCCTGTTTATGGATAGGAAGACTAAACATCATCAACAAGTCTATCCTACCCAAACTACTCTACAGATTTAATGCAATCCCAATATGAATCAACACTACATTTTTCAAGGAACTTGAAAAACTAACCACAAAATATATTTGGAAAGGTAAGAGGCCCCAAATTGCCAAAGACATATTGAAAAAGAAAAATGAAGTTGGAGGTATCGCATTACCAGACTTTAAATATATTACAGAGCTACAGTGAGCAAAACTGCATGGTATTGGCACAAAGATAGACCTACTGAACAATGGAATCGCGTTGAGAGTTCTGATAAAGATCCTCACATATACAGTCGTCTGATATTCGACAAGGCGACCAAGCCCACTCAGTTGGGAGAGAATGGCCTCTTTAACAAGTGGGGCTTAGAGAACTGGATATCCATATCCAAAAATAATGAGAGAAGAATACCATCTCACACCTTATACAAAAATCAACTCAAGATGGAGCAAAGATCTAAATATAAGAGCCAAAACCATAAAGACCTTGGAAGGTAAAGTAGGAAAACATCTACAGGAATTTGTAATAGGAAATGATTTCAGGAACTTCACAGCCAAAACATGAGCAGCAAGAGAAAAAAATAGATAAATGGGATCTCCTCAAAATTAAAAACTTCTGCACCTCAAAGGATATTATTAAGAAAATAAAATGGCAGCCTACCCAATGGGAGAAAATATTTGGCAACCATATATCTGATAGGAGCCTAATATCCTGCATATATAAAGAAATCCTACACCTTGAAAACAAAAAGACAAACAACCCATTTAAAAAAATGGGCAAGTGACCTGAAAAGACACTTCCCCAAGGAAGGAATACCAAGGGCTAAAAAGCACAAGAAGAATGCTCGATATCGCTTGCTATCAGGGAAATGCAAATCAAAAGTGTAATGAGATACCATTTACACCAAACAGAATGGCAGCTATTAAATAAAACAGCAGACTCTAAGTGTTGGAGAGGATGTGCAGGAATAGGAACACTCATCCACTGCTGGTGGGATTGTAGAATGGTCCAGCCACTGTGGAGGAAAGTTTGGTGGTTCCTCAGAAAAGTAACAATAGATATTTCATATGATCCAGCAATTCCAATGGTGGGTAAGTATCCAGAAGAACTGAAAGCAAAGACACGAACTGATATATGCACAACAATGTTCATACTGGCATTTTTCACCATTGCCAAAAGTTGGCATCATCCCCGGTGCCCATCAACAGATGAATGGATAAGCAAAACGTGCATACATACATACAATGGAATATTACTCAACTGTAAGAAGGAATAAAGTGCTAACACATGGAATAACGTGGATGAATCTTGAAGACCTTGTGTTGAGTGAAGCAAGCTAGGCATTGAAGGATGAACAGTATATGACCTCACTGATTTGAACTGAGGAATGTGAGCAGTCTCTGAGAACCATTCTGAAATATTGGTTAACAATGGAGAGAAGGATAATTGTAGGCTTTGAGCCATCACCTATATGGACAAAATCTATGGTAAAGGGATAGAGTATAGTTGCATATTGAAGGATAGGAGAGATGGGTAGTGATATTACTGGCTTTGGTGGCACAGGGTTGACAGATGGTTAGATTAGGAAGTGCAGGTTGGGATACCCAGGTCATGTAAATATGAATCTTGTCATTCCATGAATCAAGCCTGCAGAGTGTCATATGCCCCAGGGGGATGGGGAGGAAGGAACTGTTAAGATCAAAAGTCATGGGATAGTGGTCATGGGATCGGTTTTTCATTACTTTACAATAATGGACACAGGACATGGCAAATATCATCGAAAATTATAAAACTGTACCATCTAATTTGTAAACTATACTCTAAACCATTGACAAGGTTTAGTTGCTATATTTTAATATCTGAATAACAGTTTTAACAATGCTAACATCCATTTCTAAAAAAAGGTTTAATATGGGTTGGGGAAGTGGGAGGGAATTTGGGTATGTGGGAGTCTCTAGTATTCTGTGTGTGACTTTGCTGTGACCTAAAACTTCTTTGAAAATTAAATGAAAATTTGGGAGACACTGGGGAATGAGAAGTGGAAGGTGTCACAGTACCCTAGACATCCGAAAATACAGTGATAAAAGGATAAAAGAATAATTTTTAAAAGGATTTTTTGTTTTTTTCCCTTTTTTTTGAATGTCCCAATCTGCTAAATATATTTATTTTTAGTTTAGTGTTTTTTCTTCTGAGTTTCCATGTATTTATCCCTTGCATTTAAGCTTATTATTATTTCTTTACACTATTAATGGTATTTGGTTGTTATATGGGCTTCGTGTTCAAGGAAGGTTTAGATCACAGAAGGGTTACAATGGGGGCTGCGTAGGATCATTGGTGGGGGGTGTCTGGGATGGGGGATTCATGGGGGTAAGTATATCTGAATATACATGAAAGATATTTGAAATTGTTCAAATGATCAAGGGATGGGGCAAGTTAACGGTTTGTCGACAATCACTAAATAAATAAGGGAATCTGAAATCCCAGCCTGGAGAGCTCTGCCACATTCTCCCAGGGAGCAGCAACAGTCCCCTGAGTGCAGGAATAGTGTCTAGCAAAAGAGGATGGCCCACTGATGGGTGTTTGTTATTGATGACTAGCCTTATGAGTCTTTGCTCTTGTAATTCAATTTTAGCCTACTGTTATGGGGTGCCTATGTGTTGCCAACTGGGAGCCTCCTTGTTGCTCAAATGTGCCCTCTCTAAGCCAAACTCAGGATATGAATGCATTGCCTTCCCCCCAACGTTGTACATGCCTCCTGGGGATGAAGCTCCCTGGAAATGAGGGATCAACAGAAAGTGCCAACTGGCTACATGATTGGCAAAAGACCTTGAATAAAGGGGGAAAAGGTAAAGAGAAATGAGTTCATGTGGCTAAAAGAGCTCAAATATAGTCAGGAGGTCATCCCAGATGTAATGCTTATGGACACCTCAGTAGGATCTCATAGAACACCAAAGTGGATATCACCCCACACAGAAGGGCTCCTGAGGGCTCTGGAGAAACCCAGGTCCTATATATGTGGGGATAGCCACAGCGATTGATGCCTTATTATTGGGCTCTACTTTGGAATCTGTGCTCCTGAGAGTGACAGAATTGGACTCAAATAAGTCGTGCTTGCATATGGTCCATCAGTCCCTTCTTTTCAAACCTATATGTGATGCTGGAGTTTTTAGGTGTTCTTCCAGAGACTGGAGCCTGTGGCCTACCTATGTGCTAGGTGTGCATGGAATCTCGTTGGAGCAGCATCTCCTACCCTAAAGCTCAATGAACTCATCCAAGTCACCTGGCGAGGAGACGATGCTGGGCAGCACATCCTAGAGAAAGGAGAGGGCCTGCAGCTGCAGGCAGGATAATCCCATCCACAGTATCAATGGGATAGTATCCTACTCTCACTTGGATGTGGAGTGACATCACCTTCCATTCCCTTCAGAATTGGGGAAGAGCTGTGAACTAGAGTGGATTTAATGGTCTTCTGTTGTAGACATATTGTGATTCAACCAATGGAAGAAATTATAACTGTGAGGTGTAGTTGGTGGCCCCTGGACATTTTTGCGGTAGGGAGGCAAAGGGCAGTTGAAATGCAGGGTTTTTTTGGGGGTTTGGCGGTTGTCCTGAGTGGCATTGCAGTGACGGATGTAGGCCAATTTACATCAGCATATACCATGCAGAACTGTGTGGTATAGAGTGTGGTCTACGATATGAACTCTGGTCTATGCTTGGTGGCAAGGCCCCAGTATGTGCATATACATAGTGGGTGATGTGCTACACTGATAAAGGATGTTTGCGTGGGATGTTGTGGGAGGTGGGAAACATGGGAATCCCTGTATTTTCTGTGAACTATTTAGGTAATCTAAGCACCTTTAAATATATATATATATACACATATATGTAAAGAAATAACAATTATGTAAGCTAATGCACATATATGCATATATATTTATATATAATTTTACAAATATTAGTATGTATTGTGAATATTTTGATTTTTACCCACAAGAAAAAAAGAAAAGAAAGAAAGAAAATGTTGCAATAATGGGCAACATTATTTTTTAAATGGTAAATTTTTAAATGCTTACCCAGAATGTAATGGATTGAAGAACCAGTGAAAACAACCAGAATAATTCAAATAATTGGAAAGCCTATCTGTACATAAACTAAGAGAAATCTCGAGTTCTGATGCATGAATTAGTGGCAACAAATTGAACACACATGAATGTGGAACAAGGTGTGAGAGGAGCAGATCTCAGAACAAACTGCAATTGAACATTTTCTCAAGGAGAAAGACATCCTGAATTGCAAAGTCACAGCTGCTTCCTTAAAACATTGACAACAAGTTGCACACACAGGAGGTGTAGACTCTTTGGAGATTCATCTTCATTCCATTCATATGGTTTCTCTCCAGTATGAATGTTATAATGTTTAATGAGATACTGCGTCTGGCTGAAGGTTTTCCTACATTTCTTACATATATTGGGTTTCCCTCCACTATGAAATTTCTCATGGTCAGTGAGATTTGATTTGCTACTGAAGGATTTCCTACATTCCATACATATATAGGGTTTCTCTACTATTTATCTTCTCTGGTGGGTAATGAGGCTTGATTTCTGAAGGAAAGCTTTCCTACATCCATAACATTTATAGGGTTTCTCTCCAGTATATATTCTCAGATGGTGAACGAGGTTTTCCTTCTGGCTGAATTCTTTTCCACATTCATTGCATACATAGGGTTTTTCTCCAGAATGAATGCTTTGATGTTTAATGAATGATTGTTTTTGCCTGCATTCTTTTTCTGCATTCTTTGCATTCATTTTGTTTCTCTCTCATATGAGTTTTTCATGTTCTGTGAGATATGATTTGTACCTAAAGGCATTTCACATGCCCTACAAGCATATGGTTTCTTTGCAGTAGGAAATCCCTTGTATCTGAGATTTGACATTTGAATTAAAGCTTTTCCAAATATATATGATTTCTCTTCAGTAAGAATTTTGTGATGAATAAAGAGGTTTTCATCAGGTTGAAAACTTTTCCACATGTATGACATTAGTATCTTTGTTCCCCTGTATGGCTTTTAAAGTGAGGAGTAAAAATGATAGTAAATAGCAGCCTACATTCAAGACACTCATGTGGTTTTATCTCTAGTTTGAATTTTTCCATATTCCATGAGATTTTGTTTCTGATAAAAGCATTCCCATGTGCTCACTGCAGTTCCACCAAACCAGAGAGGGAACCAAATTCTCAGAAACCCATTGAAAACCATCATCATAGGTTCAGACTTCACAAAGGAGTACAGGGAAAGAGGCCTGGTCAAAACTCACCACCTCATTAAGTGATGAGATTCACTCTAGCGGGTCTAACCTGGGGAGTAAGCAGCAGGAGGTCCATCTTCTGCTGTGGTGCTAACAGGCCTCTAACCGGACATGTGAAGAGAGCCCTGTGGCCTTCTCATGGGTGCATCCATGTTCCTCATGCTCTGTGCTCACTTCTGCTGAGGGAGGCATCCACCTGTCCAGACAGCTTGGGGTGATGCTGAGGTGAGTGAGCACTATTCTTTATGGGTGACTATATTTGCAAAGATTGAGGGGAAGTGCCTCTATACCCAGTAATGTTCCAGATACAAATCACTACCTTCAAATCAACGACTGTGTATGATTTCATTGTGTAGTATTTTCATTTTATTTAAATTATAACCAAATTATCCGTGCAAAGATTATAAAAATAATTTCTCTGTTATGGCAAACAGTCAAATTCATTCTCTAATCTCAACCGCCATTCTTCCTTCCTCAAAATTATCTGCATTGGCAGGTTCTTTTTGGGTACACTTTCCTGTTTGTAAATACATGTATTCTCTAGTATCATCCATCCCACAGCCTATCATATATGAGAAAAATATTTGAGTACAACTTAAGAATATAAATAAATTTTTTACTTCTTAAAATACTTAAGATTAGAAGTATATCTCCTAATTTTGAAAGGATCATTTCTGATTTAAATTAATAAGGAAAATTGGAGTTAAGTAGAAAGCAGGCCACTGTAGTTCAGTGGACCTTAAACTTGAATCCACATCAGAATCAGGTGAAGAAACTGAAAAAAATATAATTGGTTGTGGTGCCTTAGAGAAAATGCTACAATAATGGGCAACATTATTTTAAAAATGGTAAATTTTAAAATGCTTACCCAGATTGTAATGGATTGAAGAACCAGTGAAAACAACCAGGGTAATTTGAAAAAAGTTGAAAACCCATCTTACATAAACTAAGAGAAATCTTGAGTTCTGATGCATAAATTAGTGGTAACAAATTGAACACAGATTTCTGTAATTAATCTTGAAGTTAGACGGTGCCAGGAATGATCCAAAGAAAGTTTAGGATCAGGGGACTTCACCACATGTGTAATGCAGGCAAATTTATTTAGGTTGAAGCTCCTTTTTAAACTACAAATTTGATAACAAAAGTAGGGCATTCTTCACTAGTTCCTCAGCTTGGTACATGAGAGCGCTGCTTGTTTCTGTGTTCCCAGACAATATTTCTTGGGAATTCAGACCATAACATCTTAATGGTGTGTTCATTCTGCTCTGCCTCCTCCAACTGATATTTGCAGTATGCAGTGTCCTTGGAGACATTAACTAATGTTTCTCTGCCAGTAAACATGCTTTTTAAATGCTTAACCCTTATGCTCCGTCTCTCAGCATCTTTTCCAACAATTCCCCCTTTTTTGTTTTTTTCTAGGGTGACTGTGCCAGTCTTAGGTTACCCTCCTCTGAAGGTCTTACCCATCCCTGGCCACCAGCCAAGTTCCATGGACAGGAGTTCCAGATTCAAAGGTTTTAAGCAGAATCAACTTATTAGCATGGCTGGCCTTTTCAGACCTATAATGTGGGACAGCAGGGCTTTGTGAATACCTCCTAATAACTTAAAAGTAGCAGACTACCAATTATCAGCACATTGAAGTTAGCAAGTACAGAGGTTGATTTCCACCAATGTAAGGGGTTTATTTTATTTAATTGATCTGTCACTGCTTGCCAAAATTTGTTACCTGAAAGCATAGTAAGTTGATTCTGATACATGCTCAAAATCCTTTTATGGAATTCTGTAATTTCTATAGAAAAATGTGTTTGATGACCTATTGAATGATTTTTAATTTTTTCCCATTCATAATTCTTAATCACTGTATGGGAGATGAGTCATACAAAAAACACATTCGTTCCAATCAAAATTCAAACCTCGTTTTAAATTTAGATTATATACCTGATCTCCCATTTGTTTAACAGCCATCTCTAAGTAATTAAGGCTATTATTAATTTGCCCATCAATATATGCCAGACTATGCCATAGCTCACTAGCATTTTTATGCCAATTTCTAACATCTTGTCATGTTTGGATATTCTCATGTAGGGCAGTTTCTGCCACAGCAGCAGCTGTAATCATACCTATAAGCCCTAATACAGCTATAATTAATCCAATTAAATGTTTGGTTCTTTTCAAATAATGATTTAGAAAGTAGCAAAGGATTTCGTTCTCAGGGGAAGACTGCCAAAAGCGATTCATATGAACCCCAAGCCATATTCCATGATGCCATTGTCCTATTAGAACCACAGTAGAACTTTCCTGTAAAACAGACTTTGATACACAAGTGTAAAGGGAGCAATTGCTGCAGAAAAACCCTGTTTGATTAATGCTCACTCTTCCAACTATAAAAACAATGGGATCCCGTACACACACTGTTAGAAATTAAGTGTATTTTCTTTTTGAACTGGTAGTATTAGTTTTAGTGCAGTGCCATTCAAAAATTGGGCTAGTTCCCAAAAATAATTTCCACAAATTCTTTTTAGTTTTGTTAGTTAAGTGTCCCATAGTTGTGGGATAAACCTTCCCTGATGTGTCCAATTTAGTGACGTATTTATACTTATGACATCCCCAAAATTCCAAAAATAATGATGCTTTCATTAGTTGTTTTGTTGGATTATTAATTTTTCAACTTATGGTTTTGTTTACATTAGGTTTTGGAATCCTTATAAGGGCCCAATTGAGTACAATTCTATAGCAAGCAATTATTAAAGAGCACAACCTCAGATGAAACATGGCATGTATGCCATTTACCATTTTGTACTATGATTTTGAAGCTGAATACATAGATCGATGTATCCTATGCAGATAGGTCATTCAAGAAAAGGCAAGGTTAAGTTTTCAATAAATTTCCTTTCCTCCTCAGGTTTTAGAGGAAGGAGAGAATCAACGGGCCCAAGAAAATGAAATGTCTAATTAATATAAACAGGGTAGGCATTGTTCCCCCAAGTCAACAATTTTAAAAGATGTGAATTAGTAATATAAGCCCTATATGTATAATTTTGTGAAAGGTACACTACTAACTGCTGAGGTTGCAAGGTAAGCATAGCAAAGAGTAACTGAGTTAGAGTGATATTCTGACTTTTAGAACTTATCATCTTTTCTGCTTCTTGTGTCAGCTTCTTCAGCTTGTTTATGTCTAGGTTTCAGATTTCTGGACAGGCCCCAAAGCTGATCTCCTTTATCGGTAATGACAAGAGCAAAACCTCGACCTTATATCTTAACTTAATTTCTGCCTTTTCCCATTGATTATTATCTTTATGCTTTCATTAATCTAGTTGTCCAATATTTGTTTCTGTATTTTTGCCTTATTTTTGCAAGAAATGCTGTGCTGCTGATGTATATGATTCTGACCTTTGGCTTAAAAAATGTATTGTAAATAATGCTTGATATAATTGTTTTTGCACCTCACCATTTCCCCGTTTTGTTTTGTAGCATTAATAACTAGAGGTTTAACTGTTAATTTTTTATGATAACTATACATACATTCACAGGCTTACTAAATCAGGGGATACACTGAGATACTTGACTTATTTTTGTCTAGAGTCCTGGACAGATACAAGATAAATATTAACATATACTTAGTTTAATAAGCTTATATTGGCAATTAGGGTGAGAAACAAATAACATAACCAATTAAAAGATTAAGTCAATATGGAACAAAGTTACAAAATGACAGATAAGTAGAGCAGTCTTACATATATAGTTTTAAAAGAATTAGGAGTATGCTCATATTATACACCCCCTTGGCGATTGTTAGCATCTACTGGAATTTGAGTTACTGTTACTGGAAAAGAAAAAAAAATTGCATAATCTCTAAATTTTCTTCTCTACTTCCCTGAGTTATACTTTTCATAATTGAAGAGTACGGTGCTGGCACAAAAACAAAACTTTTGGAGGGTCATCAAATGTTGTGGAAGGTTCAGATGCTGGTTCAAAAGACAATAAATTATCTTTTGGATTGCACGTCTTTATGACTGCTGGAAAAGTTCCATAAACTCCTTTTTTCTTTTTTTTCTTTCTATTAGACATGGTTTTATCTGATTTTGCCTTTTCATTAATGTTTTTATATATATTTTCATTAAAATCATCATTAGCTTGTTCTGCTATAATTTTAACAATAGCAGTATCCATTTTAATATCTTCATTTTCACCTGACTGTAATGCTTAAAAGCAACAGAAAAAGACTATACGAAGACCATACATAACAAAGTTTCTGTACAAGAGAAAATAGATTTATTAACTCTAGGGTCATCACAGGTACATCTGTGTATTTAACAGGGCTTTCAAAACATGGGAATATTCCTCTAACCACGTCAACTGATTATCCATTTCCCTGATGATCAAGATTATTCAACTCATCAACAGAATGCCACGACTGTCCGACCCAGCAATCTTTCTTTCCATGTCACTGATAGAGAGAAAAGAGTAGTCATGCCCCATGTGGGCACAATCTGTTGTAATTCAAAGTGGAGGTAAAGGGTGCCGGAAATGATCCAAAGAAAATTTGAGATCAGGGGACCTCATTCAATGTGGATTGCAGGCAAGTTTATTTAGGCTGAAGCTGCTTTTTATAGTACAAAACAGATAACAAAAGTAGGGCATCCTTCACTAGTTCCTCAGCTTAGTACGTAAAAGGGCTGACTGTTTCGGTGCCCAAACAATATTTCTTGGGAATTCAGAAAATAACATCTTAGTGATGTGTTCATTCTGCTTTGCCTCCTCCTACTGATGTTTGCAGTATGCAGTGTTTTTTAAGACATTTACTAATGTTTTTTTGTCAGCAAGCATGCTTTTTAAATGCTTAACCCTTTATGCCCTGGCTCTCAGCATCTTTTCCAACAAAAAATGAGTGTGGAAGAAGATGTGTGAGGAGCAGATTTCAGAACAAACTGCAAATGCAGTTTTCCAAGAGGAGCAGACATACTGAATTTCACAGTCACAGTGGCTTCCTTAAAAGATTGGCAAAAAGTTACACAGACTGGAGGTGGAGATCCTTTGGAGATTCACATTCATTACATTCACAAGGTTTCTCTCCAGTATTAATGTTGGAATGTTTAATGAGATTCTGCCTGTGGCTGAAGGCTATACCAAATTCCTTACATATATAGTGTTTCCCTCCACTATGAATTTTCTCATGGTCAGTGAGATTTGATTTGCTACTGAAGGCTTTCCTACATTCATTACATATATAGGGTTTCTATCCAGTTTGTCTTCTCTGTTGTGTAATGGGGCTTCATATTTGAATAAAAGCTTTCCCACATCCATCATATTCATAGGGTTTCTCTCCAGTATATATTCTCAGATGGTTAATGAGGTTTTCCTTCTGATTGAAGGCTTTTCCACATTCATTTCATATAGAGGGCTTTTCTCTAGAATGAATGCTCTGATGTTTAATGAACTAGTGCTTCTGGCTGAAGGCTTTTCTGCCTCCTTTATATTCATTTTGTTTCTGTCCACTCTGCATTTTTTCCTGTTCTCTTAGAAATGATTTGTACCTAAATGCAAAACCGATTGTCTTCATTCTTTTTTCCTTACATATATTCCCTCAAGCTTAGATAAGCATGATGCAAATCCCTTCAAAGTGAAGTTACATTCATAGAAGTGTTATTTTGAGGAAAAATGCTTGTGGTCAGAGAAATTATTTTCCCAACTTTTTTACATTCTCTGCTTCCATCTTAAATCTGTACTGTTGCGGAGGTGTGTATAGCTTAACCCACAAGCCTTTTGTTATGTGGTTCTTTCTGCTTCTTAATGTCCTATGCTTCTTCATTGTTAGTGAGGTGCAGCAAAAGCAGTCCCAGAGGGAAATTTATAGCATTGAGTTCATTCATTAGAAAAGAGGAATGATCGAATATCTATCATCCAAGTGTCCAATTTGGGAAGTGCAACAATACATCGTTTTTAATTGTTCTCTTATTCATGGCTCTTCTTGCTTCAAATGAGCATCATATCCAGTTTGGTGACTTCATAACTAGGAAATGAGGAAGTGATACAGCACTTGATTTATTATGGGGACAAAAGAACAACCCATAAATCAACCCTGGAACCTTCAGACTTCTGAAGGAAAAGAAAGTTGCATCTTCCAAAAATGCACGAGTTAAGATGACCCCAGAACAAATGGCAACCCAGGAAATCCTGAACACTGTGTTTTCGACTGCCTATTTTGTTCAACTTTTTTCTCTTCTATTTATATGCATGAAATGCACTATTTAATATTATTTAAAATTTACCAGGGAGATTATAACACTTTTTCTTGTTTTTCAAAATCTTCACTTATTATTTGTTATTGACCTGCCATATAATGTATTTTAAAACATTTTATATCATGTATTAGTCAGCCAAAGGGGTGCTGATGCAAAATACCAGAAATTCCTTGGTTATAAATAAAGGATATTTATTTGGGATAAAAGCTTATAGTTACCAGGCCATAAAGCATATGTTTCTTCCTTCACCAAAGTCTGTTACCCTGTCTGGGGCAAGACAGCTGCCAATATTTGCCAGGGTTCAGGCTTCTTGGACTCCTCTACTCCTAGGGCTGTGTTTCTCTCTGGGTTCTGCTCTTCTGTTTCCTCCACAGTGTCAGCTATGGACTTTGAGGGTCTCTAAGCTTTGCCTCTCTCCACAAGTGCAGCTGTGAACTGTCAGGTGAATGGCTTGTCTCATTTCCTGGGAGCCTTCTGTCCTTGCTCAGCAGAGATCCAACATCACAAACTACTCTAATTCTGTCATTTGTCATGTCTTTTTATAATTGAGACCCCACCCACCAAGGGCCGGGCTCATCACCCACCGACTGTAGCCCAGTCAACACCCTTATCATAACTTAATCATGCCAGGTTAACAAACCAATTTACCAGCAAAATCCAATATCTCTTTTAGGAATTCATAATGATATCAAAATGTAACATATCCATTTACACTTCTTATGCTATATATTATTTTATGGTGTACTTTAGCACTTTATTTATGTCCTAGGCCACGGACATCATTATTACATTATCCATTCAATAGTAATTTAGATATATGAATTTAATTAACAGATATTCTTCTTCAATCCATCCTGATTCTTGAACCTTCTGTGATCATTATCTTTCTGCCTGAAGAATATTGTTTTATATTTCTTGTAAAGTGAGTTGCTGCTAGAAAAAGGTATTCATTTTTACACTTCTGTAAAGTATTTATTTCACTTCTTCCTGAAGGATTGAGATGAATTAAATCTCAGGCTCTCCATAATCTCCAATGCTTCTGAAAGCACACTTAGTATTGAATTTCTCCATTCCGCTGTAAATGCAATCCGTTCTTTGGAGAAGAAATTAAGGGCTTTCAGGTTTACAACCTGCTTCCTGCCCCCAACCCCCAGGCAATATCTGTGTGCTATGTCTCTAGGAATGGGGAAAATGGCACATCTCTCTGAGTTACACACCTGATTTTGGAGCTAAGAATTGTTGTAGAAAGCACAGTATATTGAGTTCTTCTTGGGACCATTCTAGGGACCAGTGCAATGGTGGTCTGCACCCCATTTTGATCAATGGCCCCAACATATGTACAGCCTCTGCTTCATGAGTTCCCACTTTCCCCAGACTTAGCAGACTCCTCCTGATCCCTGTTCCATTGGTTAATGCCTTTGTTTGTGTCTTGTGTGAATGCGTGAAATGTATGTTCTTACTAAACCATTACTGTGTGCATAAGCCTTTTGTATGTAGGACATTTTGTTTAGATTCATATAAGGGACTTTTTGATTAGGTCACTTTGTGATAGAATGCTTTAGTTTAGTTAAGGGCCTCTGGTTAGATTTCAGGCACCTGAACTGACCTCACCATGCTGAAATCCTGCATACCTGGAACACACAAAGAAAGAACACTGCCATATTTACACTGACATGTGGGAGAGGGCTACAAGATCTCCTACAGCTGCAGAGAAACTCATTAACCCTGAGAGTGTGATGTAGAGGACCGAGCCTGGACTAATGGAGCAACTTGAAGCTATAGACATCCAGGTGAGAGGATAACAAAGAGGTGTGAGCAATTGTGTCTGATGGCCCACTGCTGAGCTCAGGGAGAAAGTGAGTTTCGAGGAGAATGCACAGAGAGACAGCCAGGTCCAATATTTTGCCTTGGAAGGAGTCCAGCAGCATCTGACCCATGTTAAGACAGCATTTGTGATGATGCCTTGATTTGGACATTTTCACCACCTCAGAACTGTAAGCTTTAACCCTAATAAATTCCAATAAAAGCCAACCAATTTCTGATATTTTGCATTGTTAGTGCTTGGTAAACTGAAAGAGCTAGTGACACAGGTTTGTAAGCTGCCCTGTTCCCAAATGGCAGAGTGATGCTGCTGCCCAGTGAATTCATTTGTCAACTGTGGGTGTCTCCAGATATGGGGAGAATGAGTACTGGTTAGATGGAGGGGGATGTGGTATTTGCCAGCAAGGCCTGCAAGACAGGGAGTCAGGCAGGTGAGTCACAGGGTTTGGGGACTAGTATAAAGTCACAGATGGCCCAGTATGATGTACCAACCTCATGCAGGTTTGGGCCAGTAGGGAGGGGCAGATAAATGTATGGGACCTGTGGTCGGTACAACAGAGGAGTCAGGGCACAGAGAGGAGACTTCCTGCTCCTGCTCCTTTTGCCCTTCCCTCCTTCCCTTGGCCTCCAGGATTGACCCTCTGAGGAGTCTGCTCTTACTGTACCCCTCCTGGGTAACAGGCACAACTCACGTCTCCTGCTTCCATTTCTACATTCACCTTCTCCAATTTGAGTCAGCTAAAGAAAGAGCAATGCCAAAATGAAACCTACTGGTGTCAGGAAGTTAATGTTAAATTCACATTACAGCATTGTCTACAGCAATAACATCACCAGAATGAGCAATACTAGGCCAATGACCTTAATAAATAATACAGGAATCCAAGAATTTCCAGGGACCTAGGGCTGACAAGAATAGAAGGGAGGTTGTTAAAGAGTAAAATGTTTCCAGAAAACCTCAAGGGGGCAGATTCAAGATATTTCTCAGACTAATTAAATATTAAATTTTCAACATATTTTAACAGTGTTGAAAATGATGCAGACCTCTTCAATCTCAGTAGAGAACAGAGGGGCTGGATGGGAAGAAGCTGATGAACAACTGAAGAACCTGGGATGTAACACGTGGTCCTGCAGTTCCTCCAACAGGTAATGTCCTGTTTGGGAAACAAACTCTCAGAGCCCCAATGTAAACTATCATCTATAGCAGGGGACTTTAATACACCATTATCATCATTACACAGAATATCTAGACAGAAGCAACAAAGTAACAAAGAATCTCAACAATACATTAGAGGACCTGGAATTAATAGACATATACAGAACAATACTCCCAAATATGGCAGGATTTACATTCTTCATTAGTGCATTTGGATCATACTCCACAATAGACCACATGCTAGGCCAGAGAAAGATACTCAATGAAATCAGAAAGATTGAGATTTTACAAAGTAATCACTCTGATCACAATGGAATGAAATTGGAAATCACTAAGGGCCAGAGAAACAGGTTAGGCACAAGGATATGGAAGTTAAACAACATACACTTAGAGAAACAGTGTGTTTAGGAGGAACTCTCAAAAGAAATCAGTAACTACCTTGAAACTAATGAAAATTACAACACAGAATATGAAAACCTATGGGATGCAGCCAAATCTTTTCTGAGAGAGAATTTCATAGCCATAAATACATATATTAAAAAGGAAGAAAGAGCTAAATTGAAGACCTAACTGCACACCAAGAGGAATTGGAAAACAACAACAAACTAAACCTAAAGGAAGTAGAAAGAAGGAAAAAACAAAGATTAGAGCAGAACTAAATGAAATAAAGAATCAGAAAGAACTAGAAAAAATAAACAAAACCAAAAGCTGGTTCTTCCAGAATATCAATAAAATTGACAAACCCTTAGCCAAACTACCAAAGAAAAAGAGAGAACAGATGCAAATACACCAAATAACGAAGGAGTAAGGGGATATCACTACTGACCCCACAGAAATAAAGTTTCATAAGAGGATATTTTGAAAAATTATATGCCAACAAGAATGATAATTTAGAGGAAATGGATAAGTTTCTAGAAATGCACAAACAGCCTACATTGATGAAAGAGAAATTGATGGATTCAAAAGTCCAATTACATGTAAAGCGATAGACTCAGTCAACAAAAACCTCCCAACTAAGAGCCCAGGACCAGATGACTTCACAGCTGAATTCTACCAAACTTTCCAGAAAGAGCTAATACCAATTCTACTTAAGCTCGTCCAAAAAATAGAAATAGAATCAATATTGCCTAATTCATTCTACGATGCCAAAATTGCCGTAATAACAAAACCAAACAAAGATACCACTAGAAACGAAAATTACAGACCAATTTCTCTAACGAGCCTAGATGCGAAAATCCTCAACAAAATACTTGCTAATCACATTCAACAACATATCAAAAGGATTATACACCATGACCAAGTGGGTTTTATCCTGGATATGCAAGCATGTTTCAATATAAGAAAATCAATCAATGTAATACACCAAATAAACAAACTGAAAAAAAATCAAATGATCATCTCTATAGATGCAGAAAAAGCATTCGAAGAAATACAGCACAATGTCCTGATAAAAACACTGCAAAACATAGGAATAGAAGGAAATTTTCTGAATATGATAAAGGGTATATATGAAAAACCCAAAGCTAACATCATCTTCAATGGTTAATTCCTAAAAGCCTTCCCTCTGAGATCGGGAAAAAAACAAGGATGCCCACTATCACCACTCCTATTTAACATTACCTTAGAAGTACTTGCTTGAGCACTGAGGCAATAAAAGGATATAAAAGGCATCCATATTGGAAAAAGAAGAAGTAACAATTTCAATATTTGCAGATGACATGATCCTACACATAGAAATCCCAGATAAAGCTACAACAAAGCTTCTAGAACTTATAAAGTAGTTCAGCAATGTTGCAGGCTATAAGGTCAATGCTCAAAAAGCAGTAGCATTTCTGTACACCAATAATGAGCAATCAGAGGAGGAAATCAAGAAAAAAATTAAATTTAAAATAGCAACTAAAAGAATCAAATACCTAAGAATAAATTTACTGAAGATGTAAAGGACTTATATACAGAAAATAACACAACGCTGTTAAAGCAAATCAAAGAAGACTTAAATTAGTGAAAAAATATTCCCTCTTCATGTGTAGGAAGACTAAATATCAAGATGTCTATCCTACCCAAACTACTCTACAGATTTAATGCATTCCCAATAAAAATGAACACTACATTTTTTAAGGAAATGGAAAAACTAACCACAAAATATATTTGGAAAGGTGAGAGGCCCTGAATTGCCAAAGACATATTGAAAAAAAAAAGTGAAGTTTGAAGTATGACATTACCAGACTTTAAAACATATTACAAAGCTACAGTGATCAAAACTGCATGGTATTGGCACAAGAATAGACCTAGTGACCAATGGAATCAAATTGAAAGTTCTGATATAGATCCTTGCATATACAGCCATCTAATATTTTACAAGACTACCACCCACTCATTTGGGAGAGAATGGTGTCTTTAACAAGTGGTGCTTGGAGAAGTGGATGTGCAGATGCAAAAGAATGAGAATAATACCATCTCACACCTTATACAAAAATCAACTCAAGATGGATCAAAATGTAAATATAAGAGCCAAAACCATAAAGACCTTGGAAGATAATGTAGGACAGAATCTTCAGGACCTTGTAATAGGAAATTGTTTCATGAACATCACAGCCAAAGCATGAGCAGCAAGAGAAAAAATAGATAAATAGGATCTCCTCAAAATTAAAAACTTCTTCACTTCAAAGGATTTTATTAAGAAAATCAAAAGTCAGCCTACCCAATGGAAGAAAATATTTGGCAACCATATATATGTGATAAGAGCCTAATATCCTGCATATATAAAGAAATCCTACACCTTGAAAATAAAAAAAAAACAAATAACCCATTTAAAAAAATGGGTAGGTGACCTGAAAAGACACTTCTCCAAGTATTGTAATTCAACGTGGAGGGACACAGTGATGGGAATGATCCAAAGAAAGTTTGGGATCAAGGGACCTGACTCCATGTGGAATTCAGGCAAGTTTATTTAGGCTGAAGCTTCTTTTTATACTACAAAGCTGATAACAAAAGTATGGCGTCCTTCACTAGTTCCTCAGCTTGGTACTTAAGAACACTGCCTGTTTCTGTGTTTCCAGATAATCTTTTTTGGGAATTCAGACATTAACATCTTAGTGGTGTATTCATTCCACTCTGCCTCCTCCCACTAATGTCTACAGTATGCAGTGTCCTTGGAGACATTCACTAATGTTTCTCTGCCAGCAAGCATGCTTTTTAAATGCTTAACCCTTTATGCTCTGATCCTCAGCATCTTTTCCAACAATTCACCCTTTTTTGTTTTTTGTCCTGGGTGACTGTGCCTGCCTTAGGTTGCCCTCCACTGGAGGTCTTACCCATCAGTGACCACCAGCCAATCTCCACGGACAGGGGTCTTGAGAGTTAAGGGTTTTAAGCAGAATCAAGTGATTGGCATTGCTGGTCCTTTCAGCCCTATTAGTGCAGGACAGCAGAGATTTGTGAACGACTCCCAATACAGTTAAGAGTAGCAGAGCACCAATGATCACCACACCGAAGTTAGCAAGTACAGAGGTTGATTTCTCCCAATGTAAGGTGTTTATTTTATAGAATTGATCTGTTACTGATTGCCAAAATTCACTACCTGAAGCGTAGTAAGTTGATTCAGAGACATGCTCAAAATCCTTTTATGAAATTCTGTAGTTTCTATAGATAAATTTGTGTGATGACCTATTAAATGATGTTTAATTTTTTCCCATTCATAGTGGGAATCATTGTATGACAGAGGAGTGATACAAAAAACACTTTTATTCTAATCACATTTCAAACCATGTTTTAAATTTAGATTATATATTTGATCCCCCATTTGTGTAACAGCCATCTCTAAGCCATTAAGCCTATTATTTATTTCTCATCTATATATGCCTGACTATGCATAACTCACTAGCATTATGATGCCAATTTTTAACATATCGTTGAGTTTGGACATTCTCATGTAGGGCACTTATGGCATGGCAGCAGCTGTAATAATACCTGGAAGCCTTAATACAGCAGCTACAATTAATCCAATTAAATGTTTCATTCTTTTGAAATAATGATTTAGAAAGTGCCAAAGCATTTGACTCTTAGGTAAAGAATGCCAGAAGTGATACATGTGAACCGGAAGCCATATTCCATGATGCCATCGTCCTATTTGAACTGCAGGAGAACTCTCCTGTAAAACAGGTTCTGATACACAAATGTAAAGGGAGCAATTGCTGAAGAAAAACCATGTTTGATTAATGCTCACTGTTCCTACTATAAAAACAATGGGATCCCTACACATACTTTAAGAAATTAAGTGGATTTTCTTTTTTAACTGGTAATATTAGTTTTACCGCTTTGCCATTCAAAAATTGGCTAGTTCCCAAAAGTAATTTCCTCAAATAATTTTCAGTTTTGTTAAGTTTAGTGTCCCATAGTTGTGGGATAAATCTTCCTTGATGAGTCCAATTTAGTGATGTATTTATACTTATGATGTCCCCAAAATTCTAAAAATAAGGATAGCTTTCAATAGTTTGTTTTTGTTGAATTACTAATTTTTCAACATATGGTTGTGTTTATATTAGGTTTTGGTATCCCAAAAAAGGCCAAATAATTTATAATTCTATAGGAATTATTAAAGAGCAGAACCTCCCATGAAACATGGTATGTATGCAATTTATAACTTTATACTATGATTTTGGGGGCTGTATACATCCTATGCAGTTAGGTTATTGAAGAAAAGGCAAGGTTAAATTTTCAATAAATTTCCCTTCTTCATCAGGTTTTAGAGGAAGGCAAGAATCAACTGTCCCAGGAAAATGAAAAGACTGATTAATATAAACAGGGTAGTATTTGTCCCCGCAATTCAACAATTCTAACAGAGGTGAATTAGTAATACAAGCCCAATATGTATAATTATGTGAAAGTGCACTACTTACTGCTGTGGTTGTCAAGGTAAGCATAGCAAGGAATAACTGTGTTAGAGTGACATTATGACTTTTATAAGTTAACTCCATTTCTCCTTTTTGTGTCAGCTTCTTTTGCTTGTTTATGAATAGGTTTCAGATGTCTGAACAGGACCCAAAACTGGTCTCCTTTATCTGTAATGATAAGAGCAAAACCTTGACCCTACATCCTAACCTAACTTCTGCCTTATCCCATTGATTATTATTTTTAAGCTTTCAATAAACTTGTTATCCAATATTTGTTTCTGTATTATTGCTTGATTTTTGCCAGGAATGCTTTGCTGCTGATGTATATGATTCTGACCTTTGGCTTAAAAAATTTATTGTAAATAATGCTTGATATAATTGTTCTTGAACCTCACCATTTCACCCTTTTTTATTTTTGTAGCATTTATAAATAGAGGTTTAACTGTTAATTTTTTGTGATAAGTATACATACATTCACAGGCTAACTCAATGAGAGGATACACTGATACACTTGGTGTATTTTTGGCTAGAGTCCTGAATAGATTCAAGATAAATGTTAATATATATTTATTTTAATAACCTTATATTGACAATTAGGATGAGAAATAAATAACATAACAAAATAAAAGATTAAGTCAATATTAAACAAAGGTACAGTATGACAGATAAATAGAGCAGTTTTATATATATATATATAATTACCAATATTTAGCTTTTAGCTTGGAAGTGTTAAAGTAGCAACTGATACTAGAGTTTTGGTTGACTGTGTTTAGGATTAATTAATTTAATGCTATAGATGCCAACTTGTGAGTATTTTGGTAATTCCTGAGGAAGGGGCCAGCCTCCTCAGGAAGGAACACAACATTCCCTGAGCAGAACATTTTAAGGTTTATGCATCAATCCCTGGGAGAGTGGCTAGCTCCCCCAGGGAGGAATAGAACCCCTATTGAAATGCACATTTATTTCAAATTTGTTATAAAACATCCTTGATGTGCTTACTATTTTAACTTCCAATATTTTTCCTGAAATGTGAAAAGTATTAACTAGCAAGGCATCGGTTTGTTGATTAAGAAAGTTTTCTGCATGATGCTTGAAAAATACTAAACCTGTTTTTAAAAAAAGATATTTAGTTTCATGACTGTTCAAAATAAAAGACATATATGTACTTAATAAAATACCTTTATGTGTAAGAAAAATTTATTAAATTATTTATATATGCAATGTACTGTATTACAATTTTGATTAGTATTTCAGTATATTTTACATAATTCATAACTACAGTTGATTATACTACAGACATCCAATGAATAAACTTTTATTTCTTAAGCATTTAAGATTCTTAGTAGCATGATTATAATGACTTCAATTGTTTTTTTATTTGGTATACTTTGAAACATAGGTAAAAACAAATTAGTATTTTTTATAAAGATTTTATTTATTTATTCATTTACCCACCCCCCCCGCTGCTCGCACTCGCTGGGTCAGTCAACCATGCCGTACAGGCGGGCCCTGCCTTCACCAGGAGGCCCCGGGAAACGAACCCGGGGCCTCCCATATGGCAAACAGGAGCCCCACCGATTGAGCCACAGCCGCTTCCCCAAATTAGTATTTCCTATTTGGGCTGTGAGGTAATACATTAACTGGTCATTTTAATACTTGCATTGGTTTTGTTGTTATCATTATGATTAGAATTGGGGCTGTTGCTTACTGTGTTGAATATAAATTGATTTATTGTTGGCTATTTTATAGGAAGGGGAATGTGGCAACCTTGACTTCTTTAAGAAAATATTTTAAAAGCTTTAGCAAGCTTTAAAAGGAAGTGATACTGTATGATGTCATGCATGCTTATTTTGTAAGTACACAACTTTTACTATATACTTATTGTTTATGTATGTTTATGTATGAATAATATACTTCAATATTTTTTTAATTAAAAAAAAAGGAAGTGATAGTGACTTAACTGGATATTAATTTTTGCAACAAAATAGCAATATTTGGGAACACTACATGCTGAAGTGGTGTTATTTTATTTTACTCTAATTTACTTTTATGCAATACCCGGGCAGCCTTTAATGGCTCCTTACTTCTTGTAGTTATAACTAAAAACTTATGATTAATAACATTATATTTTATTTACTTGTATGTTGAAATATTATTATATTTTCAGGAATTTTATACACTTTTAAAGTATTCTTATGAACTTTTTATTCCTAAACTTTAATTGTTATAAAATTAGAAAATTTCTTTTAATTATACAACAGTTTTAATACTTCAACTGATATCACATGAACTTAACTATTTTTAGTATTTTACTTTTTTTAGGTAAAAGTCCAAGTTATTTCTGACTGTTTGAAATAAAAGCTATCTTTCATGATTTGCCTTTGAGAAAGGAAATTCCAACATTGTGTTCTTTTAAAAAGTGATACGACTTGTTTATCCATGGAAATGATAAGGTTAAAGTACAAGGACCTAATTTGATAAAACAGACTTTATTACATACTGATTATTGAGGAGAAAAACGGTTTAAACTTTTCCTAAAACAGTCTACTGACTTGAAAAACTTTGAGAAAGAATAAAACTTCATATTATTACATTGTTTGACATTAAAGCTTTAAAATTTTTAAAGATAGACTGCTTAAATTTTACTTAGCTTTGACCACAAAAATTCCTTTTTCACAAGCACTTTTATATTTATATAGTGTTTGTCCCACATTTTACTTTGCTTTAATAACTAGTTATTTTACCTTAGGATAAAATTACTTTCTTTACTTTAATTATAAAAGCACATTCTATATACCTTCTATACTTAAGTTACCACAATGATTTTGGAAAGTACTTCCAAGCAAACTTCTGACAACAAATAATTACCATCAACATTAAACAAACTTGTTAGAATAATGATTTAATTTGAGAATAACTATTTTTATTATTTTAAACTAATATCCATTTTTATTATTATAAGGGCTTATTTACTTTTTTGCCATTTGAATAGAGCTCTTATAATAATCTTCATTTATGAATTTAATATTACCCTCCAGAGGTATCAAAATATTCACTGACACTGAACAAACAGACAAATACAGAAAGAATTATGACACACTAACAGAAACATAAATCTTACTAATTTGACCCATAATTTTCACACTCTGGTATGGCTGTCTTTAAGCCCACCATCATTTCACATCTTTAATTTTACTATGTTTAAGAATTATTCTGGAATCTGTGTTATTGATAATATATAAGCCTGTTCTTTGAAACACTTTTGTTCATAATCAGCAACCATCCAAGACAACTTAAGCAGCATAAATACAGTTATGCTCTAATTTACCAGTTTATACAGATATTTAACATGTATTTTTTGGATTACTACACTTTAGGATTACACTTAGGCTCAAGGTTCAGATTTCTGTGATAGGCCTTTTATTTCCTGTTCTTAATTTTGGGTATGCTCAGTGAAGGAGTAATAAGGTTAGTTTCAGCTGAGGAAGGTTCGACAGCTGTACTGCTTTTGGTAATTGTCTTAAGTTCTGTTACAGGCTGGAGTGAACTACTCTGTTGCTGACTAGGTAAATTTGAGCAAGCCTGGGAAATGTGCTCACATTATTTGTCTGAGGGCCTTGAGAAAGGCCCTCTTGGATGTTTCCCGACTTATTAATGATCCTACCATTTTATGATATTTAGAATGGCATTCCTTGGCCCAGTGTAACCCTTTTTGGCATTTTGAAAACCCACGACATGGTATTGATTTATTTTTATGCCTAATGGAACTATTACACTAGTTTTGGCTTGGCAATCTTTTTTCATATAACCTGGATTCCCACATTTAAAGCAATTTAGATTATTAATCATAGGACTGCTTCCCTTTAGAGAAGCTGCAAGAAGATTCATGTTATAGGTATTAGGCCCAATGTTTTGGTATATTTTTATATAATCCTATAAAGTTCTTCCATTTGCATTTATCAGACATAAAGCCTTTTTACACTCAATGTTAGCATTAGCAAAAGCCAACATTAGAATGAACATTTTTTTTAAGATCAGATTGAGTTACATTCTTGTTGACTACATCTGACAGCCTTGCAACAAATTCAGCATAGGGTTCAGTATTTTGTTGAAATTTTTAAAAAAATAATTGTATATCCTGTCCAGGTGTGAAGATGCTTTGCCAGGAATCTAGGCAGCACAATTGCACTTGTACAATGGCAATATCATCATATTGAGCTTGGTGAGGAATCCCAGCCCATTGATCTGTTCCTAATATGAGTTCAGCAGTAATAGCCACTGGTGGATTTTGCTGCTGATTTCATGATACAAGAATATTAGCTTCATCAGCCCACCAAATTTTAAATTGTAAAAATTCTGCTGAATTAAGGATGGCTTAAGCTTACAAATCCCTGTCCCAGTGTATTAAACTGTTTGCTTGTGCCATTCCTTGCCCCAATTCCTGTGTATAAGGAGAATTTACACCATATTGAGTGCATGCTTGTTTTAATACTTTGATAATTTTTAAAGGAATAGGAGCATGCTCATATTGTACACCCCCTTGGGGATTGTTAGCATCTACTGGAATTTGTGTTACTGTTACTGGAAAGTAAAAAAAAAAATTTGCATAACCTCTGAATTTCATTCTCTACTTCCCTGTGCTATACTTTTCATAATTTAAGAGGATGGTGCTGACACAAAAACAGAAACTGTTGGATGGTCATCAAATGTTGTAAAAAATGGATCAGTACATACCTTAAGAAGTGCAGACCCTGCTTCAAAAGACAATAAATCATCTTTTGGAGTGGACAGATTAACGACCAATGGAAAAGTTTCATAAACTCCCTTTTTCTTTTTTTTCTTTTTTTTCTTTTTATCAGACATGGGTTTATCTGTTTTTGTCTGTTCATTAATTTTTTCTTACTTTTTTCATTAATATCATCATTAGCTTGTTCTACTAGAGTGTTAGCAATAGCAGTATCCATTTTAATATCTTCATTTTCATCTGACTGTAATGGTTCAAGAGCAACAGAAATAAGACTATACAAAGACCATACACAACAATGTTTCTGTACAAGAGAAAAGAGTTTTAGTAACTCTTAAGTAATCAGAAGTACCCCCGTTTTCTTTAAGAGTGTCTCCAAAACTTGGGAATATTCCTCTAACTTTGTTGACTGCTTACCCAATGCCATGATGATCAAGATTATTTGACTCACCAACAGAATGCCAGGACCATCTGACCCAGCAGACCTTGTTTCCATGGCACTGATCCAGAGAAAAGAGTAGTCATGCCCCACATTGGGCATCATCTATTTTAATTCAGCTTGGAGGTAGACGGTGCCAGGAAGGATCCAAAGAATGTTTGTGATCAGTGGACCTCACTCCATGTGGAATGCAGGCAAGTTTATTTAGGCTGAAGCTGCTTTTTATACTACAAAGCTGATAACAAAATAGGGTGCCCTTATTAGTTCCTCAGCTTTTTACGTGAGAGAACTGCCTGTTTCTGTGTTCCCAGACAATCTTTCTTGGGAATTCAGACAATAATATCTCTGCATACTCCAACAGATGTCTGCAGTATACAGTGTCCTTGGAGACATTTATTAATGTTTCTCTGCCAGCAAACATGCTTTTAAAATGCTTAACCCTTTATGCTTTGGTTCTCAGAATATTTTTCAACATCCAATGAAGAAATACAATGGGCAAAAAAGCCCACAAAAAAATGCTCGACATCACTTGCTATCAGGGAAATGCAAATCAAAGCTACAATGAGATACCATCTTACACCCATGAGAATGGCAATTATTAAAAAAACAGAAGACTTTAAGTGTTGGAGAAGATGTGAAGGAATAGGAACCTTCATCCATTGCTGCTGGGATTGTGGAATGATCCAGCTACTTTGGAGGACAGTTTGGCAATTCCTCCAATAACTAGCAATAGATCTTCCATACGATCCAGCAATTCCACTCCTGGGTATATATCCAGAAGAACTGAAAATGAAGACACGAATAGATATATGTACACCAATGTTCATAGCAGCATTGTACACCATTGCCAAAATTTGGAATCAACCCCAGTGCACATCAACAATGAATGGATAAGCAAAATGTGGTACATACATACAATGGAATATTACTCATCTGTAAGAAGGAATAAAAGGCTAACACAAGGAATAACATGGATGAATCTTGAAGAATTTATGTAGAGTAAAGCAAGCCAGGCATTGAAGGATGAACTGTATATGAACTCACTGATTTGAACTGAGGAATGTGAGCAGTCACTGAGAACCATTGTCTGAAAAATAGGTTAACAAGGGAGAGAAAGAGAAGAGTAGGCTGTGAGCCATCACCCATATGGACATAATCTATGGTAAAGGGATAGAGTATAGTTTCATACTGAAGGATAGGACAGATGGGTAGTGACACTACTGGGTTTGGTGGGGCAGGGTTCACAGGTGGGTAGATTAGGAAGGGCAGGTTGGAATACCCAGGGCATGTAACTATGAATCTTGTCTTTCCATGAGTCAAGACAGGGGAATGTCATATGCCCCAGGGGGATGGGAGGAAGGAACAGTTAAGATCAAATGGGTTATTTAGTGATAATGGGAAAAGTTTTTCATTATCTTATATTAATGGACACTGGACATGGTAAATATCAAAATTATTAAACTGTACTTTCTAAACCATAAACTATACTGTAAACCATTGACAAGGATTAGTTGCTATATTTTACTATCTGTATAATAGTTATACTAATGCTAACATCCATTTAAAAAGGTTTTAATAGGGGTGGGGAAGGGGGAGGGAGGTTGGGCATGAGGGAGTCTTGAGTATTGTGTGTGTGAATTTGCTGTGACTTAAAACTTTGAAAATTAAATGAAAATTTGGGAGCCACTTGGGAATGAGACGGGGAAGGTGTCAAGGTACACTAGATATCTGATTATACAGTGAAGAAGGGAAAAAAGAGTAATTTTTTAAAAAAGGAAATTTTTGATTTTTTTCATTTTTTTGAAAGGCCAAATCCACAAATTATATTTTATTTTTATTTTAGTTTTTTTTCCTTCTGAGTTTCCTTGTACTTATCTCTTGCATTTAAGCTTATCCTTATTATTTCTTTTTTCTATTAATTGTACTTGGTTATTATATGGGCTTCATGTTCAAGGAAGGTTTAGATCACTGAAGGGTTACAATGGGGGCTGCAGAGGATCATTTGTGGGGGCTGTCTGTGAAGGGGGATTCATGGAAGTAATTTCATCTGAATATACATGAAAGATATATGAAATTATTAAAATGATCGAGGGATGGGGCATGGTCACGGTGGGTAGACAATCACGGAATAAATGAGGGATTCTGAATTCCCAGCCTGAAAAGCTCTGCCACATTCTCCAAGGATGCAGCAACAGTCTCCTGAGTGCAGGAGCAGTGTCTGGCCAAAAAGTATGGCCCACTGATGGGTTCTTGTTATTGATGACTAACCTTATGAGTCTTTACTCTTGTAATTGAAATTTAAGCTACTGCTATTGTATGCCTAAGGGTTGCCTCCTGAGAACCTCCTTGTTGCTCAAATGTGGCCTCTCTCTAAGCCAAACTCTGCACATGAATGCATTACCTTCTCCCCAACGTGGGACATGACTCCCATGGATGAGCCTCCCTGGCAATGAGGGATTAATACCAAGTGCCAAATGGCAACATGATTGGAAAAAAACTTGAATGAAGGGGAAAAAGTTTAAGAGAAATGAGTTCATGTGGCAAAGACACTTCACAGAGAGTCAGGAGGTCATCCCAGAGATAATGCTTATGAACACCTTTGTAGGATCTCATAGAACACCAAAGTGGATATCACCCGACAGAGAGGGGCTTCTGAAGGCTCTGAAGACACCCAGGCCCTACCTAAGTGTGGATAGCCCCAGAGATTGATACCTAATTAGTGGGCTCTACTTTGGAATCTGTGCTCCTGAGAGTGGCAGAGTTGGACTCGAATAAGTCCTCCTTGCACATGGTCCATCAGTCGCATCTATTCAAACCTATATGTGATGCTGGAGTTTATTGGTGTACTTCCAGAGACTGGAGCCTCTGGCCTACCTATGTGCCAGTTGTGCCTGGAATCTTGGTGGAGCTGCAACTCCTACCCTACGGCTCAATGGACACATCCAAGACACCTGGCGGGGTGATGACAATGGGCAACAGCCATCCCTGTGAATGGAGATGGCCTGTAGCTTCACATACAATAATCCCATCCACTGTACCAATGGGATATAAGCCCTCTCTCACTTGGAGTTGTAGTGGACATCCCCATCCCAGTACCCTCAGGATTGGGGGAAGAGCTATGGACTAGAGTGGACTTAATGGTATTCTATTGTAGACATATTGTGATTCAAGCAATGGTAGGAATTATAACATTGAGGTGTAGCCAGTGGGAGCTGGATGCTTTCAGGGCAGGGAGGGAAAGGGCAGTTGAAATACAGGCGCTTATTTGGGACTTGGGGATTGTCCTGAGTGATGTTGATGTGATGGATGTAGGCCATTTTACATAAGCATATACCATGCATAACTGTGTGGGAGTGAGAGTGGTATACAATGTGAACTGTGGTCTATGCTTGGTGACAAGACCCCACGATGTGTATATTCATTGTGGGTGAGGTATCACACTGATAAAAGATGTTTGTGTGGGATGAATTGGGAGGTGTGGGAGGTGAGGAACATGGGCAACACTGTAATTTCTGTGTAATATTAGGTAATCTATTCCCTAAGCAAATACACATATGTGCATATATATTTTTATAACACTTTACAAATATTAATATTTATTGTGAAAAATTTGATTTTTACCCACAATTTAAAAAAAGGAAAAAAAAGAAAGAAAATGCTACAATAATGGGCAGCATTATTTTTAAAATGGTAATTTTAAAAATGCCTACCCAGAATGTAATGAATTGAAGAACCAGTGGAAACAACCAGGAATATTTGAAATAAGTGGAAAGCCCATTTATACATAAACTAAGAGAAATCTCGAGTTCTGATGCATAAATTAGTGGTATCAAATTGAACACAGATGAGTGTGGAAGAAGATGTGGAAGGGCAGATCTCAGAACAAACTGCAAGTGCATTTTTCCATGAGGAGAAAGGCATCTTGAATTGCACAGTCACAGCCGCTTCCTTAAAAGATTGGCAACAGGTTCAAACCCAGAAGAGAATGGATGGTTTGGATGGGAAGAAGCTGATGTATATCTGAAGAAGATGGAATGTAGCACGTGTTCACTGCAGTTCCCCCAAGGCAGAGATGCAATGTCCTGTTTGGGAACCAAACTTTCAGGGCCCCAATGAATACCAACATCATAGGTTTAGGACATGCAAAGGAGAATAGGGGTAAGACCTGCTCAGCACTCACCATCTCAGTTAGTGATGTGAGTTACTCTAGCGGGTCTTCACTGGAGAGTAAGCAGAAGGAAGTCTGTCTTCTCCTGTGGTGCTAACAGCCCTCTAACTGGACACGAGTAGAGAGCAGGGTGGCCTACAAATGGTGACGTCCATGCTCTTCGTACTCCGTGCTCACTCTTGCTATGGGAGGCTTCCAGGGTCCAGGCAGCTGGGGAGGGGGCCGAGAGGAGTGAGCACTTTTCCTTTATTGGTGACTATATTTGCAAAGTGTGAGGGGAAGTTCCCCCACAGTAATGTTGCAGATAGAAATCAATATCTTCAAATAAACCACTTTGTATGATTTCATTTCTTGTTATTTTCATAATTTCTTTTTAATTATAATGTATTATCAGTGCAAGGAGTATAAAAATAATTTGAGTTTGTTATGGCAAACAGCCAAATTCCTTCTCTATCCTCAATATCCTTTCATCCCTCCTCAGAATTATCTGCATTGGGAGTTTCTTTTGGGTACACAATTCTCTTTGTAAATACATGCATTCTCGAGTTTCATCCATCCCACATCCTGTCACATATAAAAAAATATTGGAGTACAGCTTAAGAATATAAATACATTTTCTAATTTCTTAAAATACTTGATTAGAAGTATATCAAGACAAAAATAATTAAAGGCATCCAAATAAGAAAAGAGGAAGTAAAACTCTCACTGTTTGCAGATGACATGATCCTGTACTTAGAAAATCCTGAAGTATCCACGACAAAGTTTCTTGAACTAATAAATGAGTTAAGCAAAGTGGCAGGATACAAGATTAACACACAAAAATTGGTAATGTTTTTGTACACTAATACTGAACAACCTGAGGAGGAAATAAGGAGGAAAATTCCATTTCAATAGCAACAAAAAGACTCAAATACCTAGGAGTTAATTTAACCAAAGAAGTACACGACCTATATGAAGAAAACAACAAAACAATGCTGAAAGAAATGAAAAAAGGCCTAAATAAATGGAAAGTCATTCCTTGTTCACGGATTGGAAAAATAAATATAGTCAAGATGTCAGTCTTGCCCAAACTTATTTACAGATTCCATGAAATACCAATCAAATTCTAACAGCTTACTTTACAGAATTAGAGAATGCAATTTCCAAATTCATCTGGAAGGGAAAGTTCACCTGAATTGCCAAAAGCATTCTAAAAAAGAAGAACAATGTGGGAGGAATTTCACTGCCTGACCTTCAAACATATTACAAAGCTACAGTGGTCAAAAGAGATTGGTACTGGCATAATGATAGACATTTCAATCAGTGGAATAGAATTGATGACCTAGAAATATACCCTCACCTATACAGTCAACTGGTTATTCACAAACCTACCAAGCCCATATTAATGTGAAAAAACAGTCTCTTCAGCAAATGGTGTTGGGAGAACTGGATACCTATAATCAAAGGAATGAAAGATCCCCCCTATCTCACTCCCTATACAAGAATCAACTCAAGGAGGATTGGGCAAGATGGCATTGGTGTAGGAGGGCGCACACTGCAAGCTACCAGAGCAAGGCGGATTGGGGACGGGGTCCTGCCCGGGGGTCTGTGCTGTGCACGCGTGGAGTGAGAAGCTTGGGACATCTATCTGCGCGGATCGGCGGCATGGACCGAACGGTGGAGATTCGTGAGTTTTGAGGCTGCCGGTGGAGGTTGGCACAGGCGGCTGAGCCCCGCGGTTACGGAAATAAAAAAATAAAACGGCCATTTGGAGCCGCGGGCGGGGGCGAAAAAGTTTTATTTTCTGGGGAGCTGGTTGCCTGGCGCCCCTTGGACCTTGTGTGAGCAGAGCAAACAAGCTAGTCAGCACCCGGTGAACCGGAGGGGGGATTTTGGTCAGGCAAAGCAGCTGATCTCCCTAGCCACCCAGGGATAAGACCTGGGCCGCTGCGGAGCCAGGAGGAAGGGACACTTCCCAAAGAAGGGAGGGTTCGGTTGGAAGACAGGGAAGGGTATTTTATATTTTTAGACATCGATCTGGCTGCCTGCACCGCCCCATAGCTTTGGGGAGCAGATAAGCCGAACTGAAGCATCACCAGGCTGAGAGCAGACGCGAATCTGCACTCAAACTGATTTACTGAGCAGCCCGGTGACGCTGGAGCTCGGCGCCAGAAGGGGCGGAATCCGGCGTCTTTAGCAATCTTCACTGACTAACATCAGAGTTTCAGCTAACCTGGGGAGTCCGGAAACTGGGACGTGCTTGATTAATTTCCACGGGCCCAGCTAGGGTCCCTTCCGTAAGGGGGTTGGTCTAGAAGAGGAATTATTTTGGGTCCTGCATTTGGCTAAAAAAAAAAAAGTGAGGTCACCTCAACAATTGAAAAATAAATTCTTTTTAATTTAGTTTAATAGCTAAAAGCTGCTTCAGGACCTGCATATAGAACCCTGTGGGGAAATTCATTGATAAACACAAGTAAGCAGGAAGGATCCACGTGGACCCTAGGGGTATCATTGACCCCCCTTGTTTCCTTCTTCTTTTTTCTTTTTTTTTTTTTTATTTTTTTTATTTTTTATTAGTATTAAATTTTCCTTTCAGACCTTTCTCTTCTATTTCTCTAGCTCCTCATAATTCTAGCCTTCTAAATCACTATATATATATATATTCCTCCATTTGTTTTCCCAGTCCATTATAGGAACTCCATATTTTTTCCTAGTACTCTACACTGCCTACACAAGTTAAATATTCATCTCATTGAGTCTCATTTTGCCCCTCTTCTAAATTTTATCAACATTTCTATTATCCTTCTGCCTTCCTTACATCTTTTGATTCCTCTGGCCCTAACCTTTTGCCTTCAAGGGAACATAGAAAGAAGTAAGAAAATAAAATAAGAAGAAAAACTGCCAAAGAGAAAACTTAACTCACAC
>JAKSZT010020056.1:1635556-1653986 GCA_026826555.1 Tolypeutes matacus | reverse complement strand
CATTGAAGTTGATGGGCCACACTTGTGGTTAGTGTGGGATGTGGTGGGAGGTGTGGGAGGAGGGGAACATTGGAATCCCTGTAGGTTCTGTGTAATATTTAGGTAATCTAAGCACCTCTTAATATCTATATATCTATATATCTATATATATAACATTTTTGAAAGCAAATGCCCATATATGCATATATATTTATATATCATTTTACAAATATTCCTATGTATTGTGACAATTTTGACTTTTACCCACAATAAAAAAAAGAAATCTAATAAGATGCCCTAACTAAACTAAAGAAATCTAACAAAAAGGGACCTAATTGAAAGATCCCTTATATGAACCTAACCAAAATGTCCCACATACAAAAGGCGCATACACACAGCAATGCATTAGTAAAAACGTACATTCCAGGGTCCACACAAGACACAAACAACGGCATTAACCAAGGGCAGAGGGTGAGGGGGGGTCTCCTCAGCCTGGGAACTCATGAAGCAGTGGCTGTATTTTGGGTGTGGCCATCATTAAGCCAAATAGTGTGCTGACCACCATTGCACTGGCCCCTAGAATGTGCCCAAGAAGAATTCAATATACTGTGCTTTCTCCACCAAATCTTAGCTCCAAAATCAGGTGTGTAATTCAGAGAGGTGTGCCATTATTCCCATTCCCAGAGCCGAAGCACACAGATTTTGCCTGGGGGGTGGGTGACAGGAAGGAGGCTGTAAAACCAAAAGCACCAAATTTCTTCTCCAAAGAACTGATGACATTTAAACAGAATGGAGAAATACCAACCTAAGTTTGCTCTCAAAAGCAGTGGAGATCATAGAGGGACTGAGATTTAATTGATCTCAATCTTTCAGTAATAAGTGAAATAAATACTTTTAAAAGATTAGTAAAAACTAATGAAGTTTGGTAGCAGCAACTCACTTTAAAAGAAAGGTAAAAGAATATTCTTCAGGTGGAAAGAAAATAGTCTCAGAAGATTCAAGATTCAGGATGGATTGAAGAATAATATCTGTTAATTATATTCATATGTGTAAGTGACTACTAATGGATAAAGAAATAATGATATCCGTGGCCTGGGACATTAATAAAGAGTTAAAATACAGCATAAAAAATATATAACATAAAATGTGTAAATGGATATGTAGCAGTTGGATATCATTATGAATTCCAAAAATAGATATTGGATTATGCCTGTAAACTGGTCTTTAATCTGGGCATGATTAAGTTATGATAAAGGCATTGACTGGGCCACAGTTGGTAGGGTGTTGCAGCCAGCCCCTTGGTGCCTGGGGTCTCAAACATAAAAAGAAATGGCAAAGGACAGAGTTAAAGTAGTTTTTGATGTTGGAGTTCTGATGAGCAAGGACAGGAGGCACAGTGGAAAAGAGACAAGCCATTCACCTGACAGTTCACAGCTGGACTTGTGGAGAGAGGCAAAGCTTAGAAGGCCTCATAGTGTACACCTGACCTTGTGGAGGAAAAAAAAGAGCTGAGCCCAGAGAGAAATGCATACCTGTGAAGAGAGGAATCCAAGAAGCCTGAACCCTGGCAAATATTGACAGCTGTCTCACTCCAAGACGGGGTAACAGATTTTGGGGAAGGAAGAAACTTTTTCTTTATGGCCTGGTAACTGTAAGTTTCTAACCCAAATAAATACCCTTTACAAAGACCCACAGATTTCTGGCATTTTGCATCAGCACCCATTATGCTGACTAATAGAGGATATAAAATGTTATAAAATACATTATTTGGCAAGTAAATAACAAATAATAAGTACAGATTTGGAAAGGCAAGCAAAAGTGTTAAAATTTCCCCAGTAAAATTTAAAGAATATTGAATAGTGCATCTCATCCAAATAAATAGAAGAAAAAGAACTTGAACAAAAATAGTCCAAAACAAAGTATTGAGGATTTCCTGGATTGCAATTTAGACCATTGTTCTGGCACTACCTTACTCGTGCATCTTTGGAAGATGCACTTACTTATCATTGGAAAGCTGGAAGGTTCCAGGGTTGATTTATGGGGTGTTGTTTTATCCCCTTCATTAATCAAGTGCTGTATCACTTCCCCATTTCCTAGTTATGAAATCACTCAACTGGATGTGATGCTCATTTGAAGCAAGAAGAGACATGAATGATAGAACAAATAAAAAGGTGATATTGTTGCACTTCACAAATTGGACAATTAGATGACTGATATTGGATCTTTCCTCTTTTCTAATGAATGCATTCAATGCTATAAATTTCCCTCTAAGCACTGCTTTTTCTGCAGCCCACAAACTATGAAGAAGCAGAAGACATTACAAAGCAGAAAGAACCACATAACAGAAAGGTTGTGAGTGAAGCTATATCCACTTCCACAAGTGTACAGACATAAGATGAAGGCAGAGAATGTAACAAAGTTGGGAAAATATTTTCTCTGACCACAATCATTGTTTTTTCAAAATAGCACTTCTATGAATGTAACTTCACTTGGAAGGTATTTGCATCATGCTTACCTAAGCATGAGGGAATCTATGTAAGGAAAAAAGAATGAAGACAATGAGTTTTGCCAGTTTGTCCCACATGGTAGTCCTCCCCTTGAGGTGTAATGATTGTGAACTTTTCTTGGAAATTCAACCTCATGAGATACCTGAGAATTAGTCCTTCAGAGTAACCATTTGGGATTTCATGTGTTTTAGAAAGCTAGAGTCAAAAAAGAAACATGCAGGATTAAAACCCTGTGTATGTAAGGAATATTGGAAATCCTCAGCCAGGCATTAAACCTCATTGAGGATGAAATATTCATACATTAGTAATGAACATGGTCATGCTTCCATCTGAATCAAAACTCATGGAATATGAGAAAATTAAAACTAGAGAGAAGCCATATGAATGTCTTGAAAGTAGTTTGCTCTTTACAGTCATTTTTTTACTCCTCATTTAAAAAGCCATAGAGGGGAACAAGCATAGAAAGGTAATTCATGTGGGAAAGTTTTCAACCTGACAGAAAATTGCTTTATTCATCAGAAAATTCTTACTGAAAAGAAATCATATATATGTGGGAAAGCTTTAATTCAAATGTCAAATCTCAGATACAAGTGATTTCCTAATGCAAAGACCCCTATTCATGTAAGGCATGTGAAAAAGGCTTTTGGTACAAATCATATCTCACCAAAAATGAAAAAACTCCTAGTGGACAGAAAAAAAATGAATGTAAAGAATGCAGAAAAGCCTTCAGCCAAAAGCAATAGTTCATTTAACATCAGAGTATTAATTCTGGAGGAAAACCCTATATATGCAATGACTACGGAAAAGCCTAGAACCAGATGGAAAAAATCTTTAACCATCTGAGAATACATACTGGAGAGAAACCCTATGAATGTCATGGATGTGGGAAAGCTTTCATTCAGAAATCAAGCCTCATTATACACCAGAGAAGACAAACTGGAGTGAAACCCTGTATATGTAAGGAATGTAGGCAAACCTTCATAGCAAATCAAATCAGACTGTCCATGAGAAAATTCATAGTGGAGGGAAACCCTATATATGTAAGGAATGTGCAATAGCCTTCAGCCAGAGGCAGAATCTCATTATCCATTACAACATTTATACTGGAGAGAAAACCTGTGAATGTAATGCATGTGAATCTCCAAAGAGTCTCCACTTCCAGGCTGTGCAAAATGTTGCCAATCTTTTAAGGAAGTGGATTTGACTGTGCAATTCAGGATGTCTTTCTTCTCTTGGAAAAGTGCACTTGCAGTTTGTTCTGAGATATGCTCCTCCCACATCTTCTTCCACACTCATTTGTGTTCAATTTGTTACTATCAATTTATGAATCAGTACTCGAGATTTCTCCTAGTTTATGTAAAGATGGGCTCTCCAATTATTTCACATTATCCTTGTTGTTTACACTGCTTCTTCAATACATTACATTCTGGTTAAGCCTTCAAAAAATTACCATTTAAAAAATATTGCTCCCCATTATTTAAGCATTTTCTTACAATGCACCCCAACCATTGATATTTTTTCAGTTTCTTCCCCTGATTCTGATGTGGATTCAAGATTTACAGCCGCATAACTACAGTGGCCTGCTTTATAGTTAACTCCCTTTTGCTTACTTTTTAAAATCAGAAATGACCCTTTCATAATTAGATGATATACTTCTAATCTCAAGTATTTTAAGAAGTTAGAAAATTTATTTATATACTTAAGTTGTACTCCAATATTTTTCTCATACATGATACATTGTGGGATGGATGAAACTAAAGAATGCATATATTTACAACCAGAAATGCGTACCCAAAAAATCTGCCAATGCAGATCCTTCTGAGTAAGGAGGAATGGGGGTTTTGGATAGAGAAGGAATTTGACTGTTTGCCATAACACACATAAATTATTTTATACTCTTTGCACGAATAATTTGAATATAATTTAAAAGAAATTATGAAAAAATTATGAAATTATGAAAATATTACACACTGAAATCATACAAAATGATTGGTTTGAATATATCAATTTGTATCTGCAACATTACTTCCCCTCACCCTTTGTTAATGGAATCCCTTATAAAGGAATGTACTCACACCCCTCGGCATTCTCCCCAGCTGGATGGACAGGTGGAGGCCTCCCACAGCAAGAGTGAGGATGGAGCACTTGGAGAATGTACATGACCAAGTGTAGGCCACACTGCTCTCTACAAGTGTCTGGTTAGAAGACTGTTAGCACCAAAGTAGAAGACGGACATCCTTCTGTTTACTACCCAGTGAAGACCCGCTAGAGTGACACACATTACTAACTGAGACTGTGAGTGTTGAGCATGGCTTTCTCCCTGATCTCCTTTGAGGATTGAGAATCTATGACGATGGTTTCATTGGAGCTCTGAGAGTTTGGTTCCCAAACAGGACACTTCCTCTCTGGTTTGGGGGAACTGCAGTGAACCCATGTTACATTCCAGCTTCTTCAGGTTTACATCAGCTTCATCCCATTCCAACCCCTCCATTCTCTTTTGGGATTAAAGAGGTCGGCATCATTTTCAACTCTGTTCAAAATGTGTTGAAAATATATTTCTTCTGGGAAATATCTGGCATCTGCACCCTCTCAGGTTTTCTGGAATCATGGCACTATCTCACAATCGCATTTCAATTCTTGTCAGCCCTAGGTCCCAGGACTTTCTGGGATTCCCATACTATTCATTACAGTCATTGACATAATATTGCTGATTCTAGTGATGTTATTGCTGTAGCCAATGCTATAATGTGAATTTTGACCTTTCCTTCCTGACACAAACAGGTTTCATCTTGGCATTCTACTTTCTTTAGCTACCCCAAGATTGGAGAAGATGAATGTAGAACTGGAAGCAGGAGACCTGAGTCTGTGCCTGAGACCCAGGAGAAGTACAGTAAGAGCAGCCTCCTCAGAGGGTCAGTGGTGGAGGCCAAGGGTAGGAGCGAAATGCAAAAGGAGGAGGAACAGAATGTCTCCTCTCTGTGCCGTGACAACTCTGCTGCAGCAGACCCCAGATGCCATGATTTTATCTGCCCCTGCCCACCTGGTCAATCCCTGCCTGAGGCAGGTATATCATACTGGGGCATCTCTTACTTTGGTCTAGGCCACAAACCATGTTACTCCCCTGCCTGACTCCCTGTCCTGTAGGCCTGCTGTCCAAGAGCACTTCCCCCTCCATCTTTCCAGTACTCACTCCCGCCTAGTCTGGAGATTCCCACAGCTTACAGGTGAATTCACTGGGCAGCAGCATTACAATGTCATTTGGGAACAGGGCACTTCTCCAACACTGTGTCCCCAGCTGTTTGAGCTTGCCAAGCATTGCCATAGCAAAATATCAGAAATAGGTTGGATTTTATTGTAATTTTTTAGGGTTAAAGCTTACAGTTCTGAGGCTGTGAAAATGTCCAAATAAAGGCATCATCAAAAATGCTGTCTTAACATAGGTCTGCTGCTCCTGGACTCCAGCCAAGACAAAATGTTGGGCCTGCCTTCTATCTCTGCCTTCTCCTCCAAACTCACTTTCTCCCTGAGCTCAGCAGTGGGCCATCAGACACAGTTGCTCACACATCTACCTTCTCCTCTGGCCTGGATGTCTTCAGGTTAAAGCTGCTCCATGACTCCAGTCTCTGGCATTTCCCTCAGCCTCTCAGGGTTTCTGTGTCTCTCCACAGCTCTAGGAGATCCTGGAACCCTTTCCCACATGACAGGGTAAACATGGCAGCAGTCTTTTTCTGTGTGTTCCATGTATGTAGGACTTCAGCACAATGATTGTGGCCCATCCTGGTGCCTGAAATCTAATAATAGGCTTTAACTAAATTAAATCAATCTAACAAAAGCGACCTAACTTAAAGGTCCCTTATCTGAATCTAACCAAAATATCCCACATAAAAAAAGTCTTACACAAAAAGCAATGGGTTAGTAAGAATATACATTCTTGGGTCCACACAAGACACAAATGAGGATATTAACCCAGGGCACAGGGATCTGGAGGGGTCTCCTCAGTCTGGGAGAAATAGGAACTCATGAAGCATTGACTGTATTTTGGGTGTGGCCATCATTGAACAAAATTGTGTTGACCACCATTGCACTGGCCCTTAGAATGGACCCAATAAGAATTCAATATACTGTGCTTTCTCCACCAAATCTTAGCTCCAAAATCAGGTGTGTAAATCAGAGACGTGTACCATTATTCCCATCCCCAGAGCCAGAGTGAACAGATTTTGCCTGGGGAGTGGGTGACAGGAAGCAGGCTGTAAAACTGAAAGCCCCAAATTTTTCTCCAAAGAACTGATGACATTTACAACAGAAGGGAGAAATTCCATCCTAAGGTTGCTCTCAAATTACTGAGAAATTCCATCCTAAGTTTTCTCTCTTATTACTGAGGGATTTCATCTCAATCCCTCAGTAATAAGTGAAATAAATACTTTTACAGATGAGTAAAAATTAATCAAGTTTGCTAGCAGCAACTCACTTTAAAAGAAAGGTTAAAGAATATTCTTCAGGCAGAAAGAAAATAATCTCAGAAGATTCAAGATTCAGGATGGATTGAACAATAATGTTTGTTAATTAAATTCATATATCTAAGTGACTACTGAATGGATAAAGAATTAATGATATCCATGGCCTGGAACATCAACAAAGGGTTAAAGTGCAGCATAAAATAATATATAGCTTGAGAAGTGTAAATGGATATGTAGCAGTGGATATGGTTATGAGTTCCAATAATAGATATTGGATTATGCTTGTAAACTGATCTGTTAATCTGGGCATGATTAAGTTATGATAAGGGCATTTTCTGGGCCACAGACAGTACGGTGTTTGGTCACACCACTTGGTGGCTGGGGTCTCAAACATAAAAAGACATGGCAAAGGACAGAGCTAGAGTAGTTTTTGATGTTGGAGCTCTGATGAGCAAGGACAGGAGGCCCAGGGGAAAAGAGACAATCCATTCAACTGACAATTCACAGCTGGATTTGTGGAGGGATGCAAAGCTTAGAAAGCCTCATAGTCTACACCAGACCTTGAGGGGGAAACAGAAAAGCTGAGCCCAGAGAGAAATACAGACCTGTGAAGAGAGGAACCTAAGAAGCCTGAACCCTGGCAAATATTGGCAGCTGTCTCACTCCAAGACGGGGTAACAGACTTTGGGGAAGGAAGAAATTAATAGTTTATGGTCTGGTAATTGTAAGCTTCTACCCCAAATAAATATCCTTTTTTAAGACCCACAGATTTCTGGCATTTTGTGTCAGCACCCTTTGGTTGGCTAATACAGGTTATAAAATAGTTTTAAAAATTATTAGGCAAGGCAATTACAAATTATAAGTGCAGATTTGGAAAGGCAAGCAAAAGTGTTATAATTTCCCTGGTAAACTTTAACGAATATTAAAAAATGCATCTCATCCAAATAAATAGAAAAAAAATTGAACAAAAGGAGTCAGGCAAAAACAAAATATTCAGAATTTCCTGGGTTGTCATTTTAGCCTTTGTTCTTGTTCCAACTTACACGTGCATGTTTGGAAGCTGCACCTTTCTTATGCTTCAGAAGACTGAATGTTCCAGGGTTGATTTATGGGGTGTGGTTTTGTCCCCATCATGGATCAAGTGCTGTATCACTTTCCCATTTCCTAGTTATGAAGTCACCAATCTGAATGTGATGTTCATTTGAAACAAGAAGAGCAATGAATGATTGTAACAATAAAAGGAGATATTGTTGCACTTCCTAAATCGGATGCTTAGATGATTGATTTAGGATCTTTGCTCTTTCCTAATGAGTGCATTCAATGCTATAAATTTCCCTCTAAGCACTGCTTTTGCTGCACCCCACAAACTGTGAAGAAGCATTGGACATTAAGAAGCAGAAAGAACCACAAACAAAAGGCTTGTGTTTGAAGCTTGATCCTCTTCCACAACAGTACAGACTTAAGATGAAGGTAGAGAATGTAAGAAAGTTGGGAAAATATGTTCTCTGACCACAAGCTTTAAATACTCAACATAACATTTCTATGAATGTAACTTCAATTTGGAGAAATTTACACCATGCTTATCAATGCATGAGGGAATCTATGTAAGGAAAAAAGAAGGAAGACATTGACTTTTGCCAGGTTGCCCCAAATGGTAGTCCTCCCATTTAAGGGCAATTATTTTGAAGTTTTCTTGGAAATTCAGCCTCATTAGATACCTGAGAATTAATCCTTCAGAGAAACCATTTGGGATTTCATGAATTTGTGGAACCTAGAACCACATCAAAGAAACATGCAGGAGTGAAACCCTGCGTATGTGAAAAATATTGGAAATCCTTCAGCCAGGCACTAAATCTCATTGAGCATGAAATAGTCATATATTTGTTAGTATTGTAATGAGCATGGGAATGTTTCATTGACACAAAACCTCATGGAATATGAGAAAATTCAAACTACAGAGAAAGCATATGTAAGTACTGAATGTATTCTGCTCTTTACAATCATTTTTAAACACCTCATTTTAAAACGCACTCAGGGAACAAGCATAGAAATGTAATCCATGTGAGATAGTATTCAATCTGACAGAAAACCTCTTTATTCATCAGAAAATACTTACTGAAAACAAATCATATATATGTGGAAAAGCTTTAATTCAAATGTCAAATCTCAGATACAAGAGATTTTCTACTGCAAAGAAACCCTATGGAGGGAGAAGCGGCCAAGATGGCATTAGTGTAGGAGTGCGCACACTGCAAGCTCCCAGAGCTAGGCGATTGGAGATGGGGTCCTGCCCGGAGGTCTGTGCTGTGCACGTGTGGAGTGAGAAGCTTGGGACATCTATCTGCGCGGATCGGCGGCGTGGACCGAAAGGTGGAGATTCCTGACTTTTGAGGCTGCCGGTGGAGGCTGGCACAGGCAGCTGAGCCCCGCAGTTAGGGAGAAAAAAAATAAAACGGCCATATGGAGCCGAGGGCAGGGCGAAAAAGTTTTACTTTCTGGGGATCTGGCTTCCTGGCACCCCTTGGAACTTCTGTGAACACAGCAAACAAGCTAATCAGCACCCGGTGAACCGGAGGGGGAATTTTGGTCGGGAAACGTAGCTGATTTCCCTAGCGACCCGGGCCGCTGCGGAGCCAGGAGGAAGGGACACTTCCCAAAAGAGGGAGGGATCGGGTGGAAGAAAGGGAAGGGAATTTTATATTTTTAGATATTGATCTGGCTGCCTGCACCACCCCATAGCTTTGGGGAGCAGATATGCCGACCTGAAGCAGCATCAGGCAGAGAGCAGACGCGAATCTGCAATCAAACTGATTTACTGAGCAGCCCGGTGAAGCTGAAGCTTGGCACCAGAAGGGGCGGAATCCTCCATCTTTAGCACTCCTCACTGACTAACATCAGAGTTTCAGCTAACCTGGTGAGTCCGGAAAGTGGGACGTGCTTGATTAATTTCCACGGGCCTGACTAGGGTCCCTTCCGTAAGGGGGTTGGTCTAGAGGAGGAATTATTTTGGGTCCTGCATTTGGCTAAAAAAAAAAAAAAAGTGAGGTCACCTCAAAAAATGAAAAATAAATTCTTTTTAATTTAGTTTAATAGCTAAAAGCTGCTTCAGGACCTGCATATAGAACCCTGTGGGGAAATTCATTGATAAACAGAAGTAGGCAGGAAGGATCCACGTGGACCCTAGGGGATTGATTGACCCCCCTTAGCTCTGTTTGACTGCTTGCCTGTGTGGATCTTTGGTTTCACTCTGTTACTTTCTGATCTATTGCTATTATTCCGGTTTTCCTCCCCCCTTCCTTTTTCCTTCTATTTCTTTTTTTTTTAAATAGGTGCTGCCAGCTGGTCGCTTCTTTGCTGGGCTTCTTATTCAGTAATTTCCCCCTCGCTGTACATATTGATTCTGTATTATAAACTAGCGCTTATCCTTCCTGCATTTTTCCTCCTTCTGTTTTCTGTTGTGGCTCTTAGAGACAACATTTTTTCATAGGCCCACAACTTAAGGGTGTCAATTTCTATCCCATCTATATTGTTTTATTCTTCACTTTTTTTCTTTTTTTTTATTAGTATTAACTTTTTCCTTTCAGACCTTTCTCTACTATTTCTCTCCCTACTCATAATTCTAGCCTTCTAAATCACTATATATATATATTCCTCCATTTGTTTTCCCAGTCCATTGTAGGAACTCCATATTTTTTCCTAGTACTCTACACTGCCTACACAAGTTAAATATTCATCTCATTAAGTCTAATTTTGCCCCTCTTCTAAATTTTATCAATATTTCTATTATCCTTCTGCCTTCCTTACATCTTTTGATTCCTCTGGCCCTAACATTTTGCCTTCAAGAGAAAATAGAAAGAAGCAAGGAAATAAAATAAGAAGAAAAACTGCCAAAGAGAAAACTTAACTCACACGCAGAACCAACAGCTAAATAAAATTCTAGAGCATAGAGAAAAGCTAATCAACTGAACAAACCCATCAAGATAATATGATGACCAGAGGGCAACAGAAAAATACAAATGACTCTGAGAAACTGGAAAACATGGACCAGTCCAGTGCACAAAATAAAAACCAGGAAGCAATGCAGTACATTGAACAACTAATCAAAGCTATCCAAACAAATATCATGGACCAACTTAAAGAACTGAAGGAAGAGATTAAGGATATAAAGAAGACACTGTGAGAACATACTGAACAAATAGCTAACACACCTAAAAAGGTAATGGATATGATGGTGAACAAAGACACAAGTCAAAAAATGAAAAAGACGCTGGACTCATATGGCAGCAGATTTGAACAGGCAGAGGAAAGAATTAGTGATATGGAAGACAGTACAGTTGAAATAAAAGAAATTGTAGAAAAGATAGACAAAAAGATAGAAAAAATCCAGTATGGTCTCAGGGAATTAACTGATAATGCAAGATGCACAAACATATGCATTATGGGCATCCCAGAAGGAGAAGAGAAGGGAAAGGGAACAGAAGGAGTGTTGAAGAAAGTTATGGCTGAAAACTTCCCAACTCTATTGAGAGAGATGGATGTGCAGATCCAGGAGGCACAACACACCCCAAATAGTATAAATCCCAACAGGCCAACTCCAAGACATATACTTCTCAAATTGTCCAATGCTCAAGACAAAGAGAAAATACTCAAGGCAGCAAGAGAAAAGAGAACCATCACATACAAGGGAAGCACAATAAGATTAAGTGTTGATTTCTCAGTGAAACCATGGAGGCACGAAGACAGTGGTATGACATAGTCAAAACACTAAAAGAAAAAAACTTCCAGCCACGAATTCTCTATCCAGCAAAACTGGCATTCAAAAATGATGGAGAGTTCAAAATATTCACAGATAAACAGCAATTAAGAAGGTATGTCAAGAAGAAACCAGCACTTCAAGAAATACTAAAGGAATCTCTACAAGTTGAAATGAAAAAACAAAGGAGAGAGAGTTGAAGGAGAGTGTAAAAACAACTGAAAACTCAAAAAGAGAAACAAAACAACATATGACATACATTAACCCAAAGAAAAAATGACTGAAGTAAGAAATTCGTTAAGAGTAATAACAATGAATGTGAATGGATTAAATTCACCAATCAAAAGACACAGATTGGCAGAATGGATAAGAAAATAGGATCCATCTATATGCTGTCTACAAGAAACCCACCTTCAGCCCAGGGATTCAACGAGGCTGAAAGTGAATGGCTGGAAAACCATTTTACAAGCTAACAATAGCCAAAAAAGGGCAGAAGTAGCTATTCTAATATCAGACAAAATAGACTTTAAATACAAAACTATTGTAAGAGACACAGATGGACACTACATATTAGTAAAAGGAGTTATTTCTCAAGAAGAGAGAACAATCATCAATATTTATGCACCTAATCGAGGTGCCTCAAAATACATGCGGCAAATTTTGGAAAAACTAAGAGGAGAAATAAATTCCTCTAAAATTATAGCAGGGGACTTCAACACACCACTATCATCATTAGACGAACATCTAGGCAGAAAATTAATAAAGAAATTAAGGCACTCAACAATACATTATAAGATTTGGAATTAATAGACATATACAGAACACTACACCCAAATACAGCGGGATTTACATTCTTCTCCAGTGTACAAGGAACATACTCCAAAATAGACCACATGCTAGGCCACAAAACAACACTCAATGAATTCAGAAAGATTGAGATTACACAAAGTAATTTCTCTGAACACAATGGAATGAAGTTTGAAAACAATAAGGGCCAGAGAAACAGGTTAGGCACTAGGATATTGAAGTTAAACAACACACTCTTAGACAAACAATGGGTCAAAGAGGAAATTTCAAAAGAAATCAGTAACTACCTAAAACTAATGAAAACAACAACACAACATATGAAAACCTATGCGATGCAGTGAAAGCAGTCCTGAGAGGGAAGTTCATAGCCATAAATTCATATATTAAAAAAGAAGAAAGAGCTAAAATTGAAGACCTAACTGCACACTTGGAGGAATTGGAAAAACAAAAACAAACTAAGCCTAAAGGAAGTAGAAAACAGGAAATAACCAAGATTAGAGCAGAATTAAATGAAATAGAGAATAAGAAAGCACTGGAAACAATAAACAAAACCAACAGCTGGTTCTTTGAGAATATCAACTAAATTGACAAACCCTTAGCCAGACTAACAAAGAAAAAGAGAGAACAGATGCAAATACATAAAATAAAGAATGAGCAAGGTGATATCACTACTGACCCCACAGAAATAAAGAGTATCATAAGAGGATACTTTGAAAAATTACATGCCAACAAGAATGACAATTTAGAGGAAATGGACAAGTTTCTAGAAACCCACAAACAGCCGATATTGATGAAAGAAGAAATAGATGAACTCAACAGCCCAATTACAAATAAAGAGATAGAATCAGTCATTAAAAACCTGCCAAATAAGAAGCGTCCAGGACCAGATGGCTTCACAGCTGAATTCTACCAAACATTCTGGAAAGAGCTAACACCAATTCTACTTAAGCTCTTCCAAAAAATAGAAGTAGAAGGAATATTACCTAACTCATTCTATGATGCCAACATTACCCTAATACCAAAACCAAATAAAGGTACCACAAGAAAGGAAAATTACAGGCCAATTTCTCTAATGAACCTAGATGCTAAAATCCTTAACAAAATACTTGCTAATCGCATTCAACAACATATCAAAAGGATTATACACGATGACCAAGTGGGTTTCATCCCAGGTATGCAAGGATGGTTCAATATAAGAAAATCAATCAATGTAATACACCACATAAACAGACTGAAAGAAAAAAATCACATGATTATCCCTATAGATGCCAAAAAAGCTTTCGACAAAATACAGCATTCTTTCCTCATAAAAACACTACAAAATATAGGAATAAATGGAAACTTTCTGAAAATAATAAAGGGTATATATTTAAAACACAAAGCTAACATCATTTTCAACGGTGAAATCCTAAAAGCCTTCCCTCTGAGATCAGGAACAAGACAAGGATGCCCACTATCACCACTCCTATTTAACATTGTCTTAGAAGTACTTGCATGAGCACTGATACAAGAAAAGGACATAAAAGGCATCCAGATTGGAAAAGAAGATGTAAAAACTTCATTATTTGCAGATGACATGATCCTATACATAGAAAGCCCTGAGAAATTGACAACAAGGCTTCTAGAACTTATAAAGGAGTTCAGTAATGTTGCAGGTATAAGATCAACGCTCAAAAATCAGTAGCATTTCTGTACACCAATAACGAGCAAACTGAGAAGGAAATCAGGGAAAAAATACCATTTACAATAGTAAACAAAAGAATCAAATACCTAGGAATAAATTTAACTAAAGATGTAAAGGACTTATATACAGAAAACTACACAAAACTGTTAAAGGAAATCAAAGAAGACTTAAATAAATGGAAAAATATTCTCTGTTCATGGATGGGAAGACTAAACATCATCAAGATGTCTATCCTACCCAAACTAATCTACAGATTTAAAGAAATCCCAATAAAAGTCAACACTATATTTTTTAAGGAACTGGAAAAAGTAACCACAAAATATATTTGGAGAGGCAAGAGTCCCCAAATTGCCAAAGATATATTGAAAAAGAAAAATGAAGTTGGAGGTATCACATTACCTGACTTTAAAATATACTACAAAGCTACAGTGATCAAAACTGCATGGTATTGGCACAAGGATAGACCTACTGGCCAATGGAACCGGATTGAGAGTTCTGATATAGATCCTCGCATATACAGTCATCTGATATTTGACAAGGCCATGAAACCCACTCAGTTGGGAGAGAGGGGCCTTTTAAAAAGTGGTGCTTGGAGAACTGGATATCCATATCCAAAAGAATGAGAGAAGAATATCTTCTCACATCTTATACAAAAATCAATTCCAGATGGATCAAAGATCTAAATAGAAGAGCCAAAACCATAAAAACCTTGGAAGATAATGTAGGGAAGCATCTACAGGACCTTGTAATAGGAAATGGTTTCATGAACTTCACAGCCAATGCACAAGCAGCAAGAGAAAAATTTGATAAATGGGATTTCCTCAAAATTAAAAACTTCTGCACCTCTAAGGATGTTATTAAGAAAATAAAAAGGCAGCCTACCCAATGGGAAAAAAATATTCGGCAACCATATATCTGATAGGAGCCTAATATCCTGCATATATAAAGAAATCCTTCACCTCGAAAATAAAAGGACAAACAACCCATTTAAAAAATGGGTAAATGACCTGAAAAGACAGTTCTCCAAGGAAGAAATACAAATGGCTAAAAAGCACATGAAAAAATGCTCAACAACACTTGCTATCAGGGAAATGCAAATCAAAACTACAATGAGATTCCATCTTACACCCATCAGAATGGCAGCTATTAAAAATACATGAGACACTAAATGTTGGAGAGGATGTGGAGGAATAGGAACCCTCATCCATTGCTGGTGGCACTGTGGTAAGGTCCAGCCACTGTGGAGGACAGTTTGGTGGTTCCACAGAAAACTAGAAATAGATCTTCCTTATGATCAAGCAATTCCACTGCTGGGTATATACCCAGAAGAACTGAAAACAAAAATACAAACAGATATATGCACTCCAATGTTCATAGCGGCATTGTTCACCATTGCCAAAAGTTGGAATCAGGCCCGGTGCCCATCAACAGACGAATGGATAAGCAAATTGTGGTACATATATACAATGGAATATTACTCAGCTGTAAGAAGGAACAAAGTGCTAACACATGGAATAACATGGATCAATCTTGAAGACCTTATGTTGAGTGAAGCAAGCCAGGCACTGAAGGATGAACAGTATATGACCTCACTGATCTGAACTGAGGAAAGTGAGCAGAGCAGGCTTTGAGCCATCACCCATATGGACATAATCTATGGTAAAGGGATAAAGTGTGGTTTCATGTTGGGGGATGGGGCAGATGAGTGGTGGTGTTACTGGGTTTGGTGGTGCAGCATTTGGGGGTGGGTGGATTAGGAAGGGCTGGTTCAAATCCACAGGGCATGTAACTGTGAATCTTGACATTCCATGGGTTGGGAGAGGGGGGTATCACGGGCCCTGGGGACTGGGGAGAAGGGAACAGTCAAGATCTAATGGGTTGTTTGGTGGTCATGGGGAAGGTTTTTCATTACCTTACAGTAATGGACACAGGACATGGTAAATATCATCAAAATTATTAAACTGTATCATCTAAATTTTAAACTATACTGTAAATCACTGACAATGTTTAGTTGCTATATTTTGCTATCTGCATAACAGTTATAACAATGCTAACAACCAAAAAAAAAAGGGGTGGAGTTAATATGGAGTGGGGTAGGCGTGTGGTTTGGTATCTGGGAGTCTCTGGCACTCCGTGTGTGACTTTGCTGTGACCTAAAACTTCTTTGAAAATTAAATGAAAAATTGGGAGACAATGGGGATTGAGAGGAGGAAGGTGTCATGGCACACCAGACATCCGATAACACAGTTTTAAAGAGAAAGAAACAAGGGAAAAAAGAAAAAAGAAAGGAAAAAAAATGAATATATATATATATATATATATATATTTTAAAGGCATTTCCTTTGCTTTTTTGACCATTTTTTGAATGTCCCAATCCACTAATTATATTTTATTTTGTTTTGTTCTTTGTTTGATTATTTGTTTTTTTTCCTTCTCTCTTTTTTTTTCCCCTGAGTTTTCTTCTGTTTGTCTCTTGCATGTACGCTTATCACACTTGTTTCTTTTTCCTAGTAAGTGTATTTGATTATTTTATGGACTAAATGTTCATGGAGGATTTGGATCACAGAAGGGTTAAAATGGGTACTACAGGGGATTATTGGGGGGTGTCTGGGGGGGGTTCGTGGGGATTGGTTCATCCGAATATACATGAAAGATATACAAAATCATTCAAAGGATCGGGGGAAGGGGCATGGTCACGATGGGTGGATAATCACACAATAAATGAGGGAATCTGAATTCCTAGCCTGGAGAGCTCTGTCACAGTCTCCAAGAGAGCAACAATAGTCCTGTGAGTGTAGGGACAGTGCCTGTCATAATAGGATGACCCACTGATGTTTTTTTCCTTTTTTTTTATTGATGACTACCCTTGTGATTCTTTGCTCTTGTAAATGAGACTTAGCCTGCAGTTGTGGGGTGCCTAAGTGTTGCCAACTGACAGCCTCCTTGTTGCTCAAATATGGCCTCTCTCTAAGCCAAACTCAGCATATGATTGCATTACATTTCACCCAACGTGGGACATGACTCCCGGGGATGAGTCTCCCTGGCAATGAGGGACTAATACCAAGTGCCAACTGGCAGCATTGCGCAGTGGCAGTATCGTAGCCAATGAGGTTTATCCGAGGCACGATTATTGCTAATTGAAAACTTTCCCAAGTGCCAATTGGCAACACAACTGGAAAAAGACCTTGAATAAAAGGGGGAAATGGTAAAGACAAATGAGTTCAAGTGGCTAAGAGACTTCAAAGAGAGTCGGGAGGTCCTCCCAGAGGTAACTCTTACGCACACCTTAGTAGGAGCTCATAGAACATCTAAGTGCCTATCACCCTACTCAGTGGGGTTCCTGAGAGCTCCGGAGACACCCTCGTCCTATATAAGGGGGGATAGCCCCAGAGACTGATGCCTTATCAGTGGGTTCTATTTTGGAATCTGTGCTCCTGAGAGTGACAGAATTAGACTCAAATAAGTCCTCCCTGCACACAGTTCACCAGTCCCTTCTATTCAAACCTATATGCGATGCTGGAGTTTTTAGGTATATTTCCAGAGACTGGAGCCTCCTGCCTACCTATGTGCCAGGTGTGCATGAAATCTAGGTGGAGCTGCAACTCCTACCTACAGCTAAATAGACTCATCCAAGTCACATGGTGAGGAGACAACTATGGGAAATGGCCATCCCAGGGAATGGAGAGGGCCTGCATCTGCAGGCAGGATCATCCCACCCACCATATCAATGGGATATAATCCCTCTCTCACTTGGAGTTGGAGTGGACATCACCATCCCAGTTGCCTCTGTATTGGGGGAAGAACTATGGACTAGAGTGGACTTGATTGTATTCTCTTGTTCACATATGGTGATTCTAGCAATGCAAGAAATTATAACAATGAGGTGGAGCCAGTGGCCACTTGACACTTTTGGGGTAGGGAGGGGACGAGCAGTTTAAATACAGTGGCTTCTTTGGGAGTTGGAGGTTGTCCTGAGTACTGTTGTGGCAACGGATATAGGCAATTTTAAATCAGCACACACCACTCAGAACTGAGTGGGAGAGAGTGTGGTCTACAGTGTGAACTGTGGTCTATGGTTGGTGGCAAGGCTACAGGATGTGTAAGTTCATTGAGGTTGGTGGGCCACACTGTGGGAGATGTTTGTGTGGGATGTGGTGGGAGGTGTGGGAGGTGGGCAACATGGGAATCCCAGTGGGTTCCATGTAATATTTTTGGGTAATCTAAGCACCTCTTAAAATATATG
>JAKSZT010020056.1:1602206-1635456 GCA_026826555.1 Tolypeutes matacus | reverse complement strand
TATATATATATATATATATATATATATATATATATATATATATATAACAATTTTGTAAGCAAATACACATATAAGCATAAAAGAAAAGAAACCCTATGCATGTAAGGCATGTGAAATCGCCTTAGGTAAAATCATATTTCATAGAACATGAAAAAACACATAGTGGACAGAAACAAAATGAATGTGAAGAATGCACAAAAGCCTTCAGCGAAAGCAATACTTCATTAAACATCAAAGCACTCATGCTGGAGAAAAACCCTCTATATGCAATGAATTTGGAAAACCCTTCAACCAGAAGGAAAACCTCATTTACCCTCTGAGAATACATAGTGGAGAGAAATGCTATGAATGTAATGGATGTGGGAAAGCTTTCACTAAGAAAACAAGCCTCATTACTCACCAGAGAAGATAGACTGGAGAGAAACCCAATATATGAAAGAAATGCAGGAAAGCCTTCAGTAGCAAATCAAATCTCACTGACCATGAGAAAATTCATAGTGGAGGGAATCCCTGTATATGTAAGGAATGTGGAATAACCTTCATCCAGAGGCAGTATCTCATAAAACATTACAATATTCATATTGGAGAGAAACCCTGTGAATATAATGAATGTGAATGTCCAAAGTATCTCAACCTCCAGTCTGTGCAACTTGTTGCCAATCTTTTAACTAAGCGGTTGTGACTGTGCAATTCAGGATGTATTTCTCCTCATGGAAAAGTGCAGTTGCAGTTTGTTCTGCGATATGCTCCTCCCACATCTTCCACATTCATCTGTGTTCAATTTGTTACCACTAATTTATGCATCAAAATTTGAGATTTGTTTTTCTTTCTCTAAAGATGGACTTTCCCCTTATTTCAAATTATCCTGGTGTTTTACACTGGTTCTTCAATCGATTACATTCTGGGTAAGCATTTTAAAAATTACCACTCTAAAAATAGTGCTACCCATTATTATAGCATTTTCTTTCTCATTTTTCTTTTTTATTGTGGGTTTAAATAAAAATTTTAACAGTATATATTAATATATTTAAATGATATACAAATATATATGCATATATTTGCATTTGCTTATATAAATGTTATTTCTTTACATATATTTATTTTTAAAGTTGCTTAGATTACCTAAATATTACACAGAAATTACAGGTTTTCCCATATTCTCCACCTCCCACACCTCCCACAACATCCCACACAAACATCCTTCATCAGTTTGGCAAATCACCCGTAATGTATATACACATCCTGGGGCCTTGCCACCAAGTATATACCATATTTCACATCGTAGAACATTCTCTCTCCCACACAGTTCTGCATGGTGTATGCTGATGTAAAGTGGCCTTCATCCGTTTCTGCAATGCCACTCAGGACAACCCCCAAGTCCCAAAAATGCCAGTGTACTTCAACTGCCCTTCCCCTCCCTGTCCTGAAAGCATCCAAAGGCCACCGGCTCCACCTCATTGTTATAATTACTTCCATTGCTTGAATCACAATATGTCTACAAGTGAATACCATTAAATCCACTCTAGTCCATAGCTCTTCCCCTGCATCCTGAGGAGACTCGGATGGTGATAACCACTCCACCTCCAAGTGAGAGAGAGCTTATATCCCATTCATACAGTGGATGGGATTATCCTACCTTCAGCTGCAGGCCCTCTCCCATCTCTGGGTTGGCCATTGCCCATCACCATCTGCTCACCATGTGACTTAGAGGAGCCCATTGTGCTGTAGGGTAGGAGTGGCAGCTCCACCAAGATTCCAGGCACAGCTTGCACATAAGTAGGCCAGAGGCTCCAGTATCTGGGAGTACACTGAAAACTCCATCATATATAGGTTTGAATAGAAAGGACTGATGGACCATGTGCAGGGAGGACTTATTTGATTCCAACTCTGTAACTCTCAGGAGCACAGATTCCAAAGTGGACCCCACTAATAAGGCATCAATCTCTGGGGCTATCACCACTTAGGCAGGACATGGGTGTCTCCAGAGCCCTCAGGAGCCCCTCTGTGTGGGGTGATATTCACTTTGGTGTTCTATGGGATCCTACTGAGGTGTGTGTAAGCATTATTTCTGGGATGACCTCCTGACTCTCTTTGAGGTCTCATAGCCACATAAACTCATTTCTCTTTACATTTTCCCACTTTTATTCAAAATCTTTTTCAAATCATGTTGCTAGTTTGCACTTGGTATTAATCCCTCATTGCCAGGGAGGCTAATGCCCATAGTCATGTCCCATTTTGGATGGAAGGTAATGCATTCATATGCTGAGTTTGGCATAGAGAGAGGCCTCATTTGAGCCAAAAAGAGCCTCTCAGGTCACAACACTTAGGCACAACACTTAGCCCCATAACAGTAGGCTAAGTTTCAATTACAAGGGCAAAGACTCATGAGGTTTGTCATCAATAACAAGAACCCATCAGTGAGCGTTTTGCCAGACACTGCTCCTACACTCAGGAGATTGTTGCTGCTCCCTTGGAGAATGTGGTAGAGCTCTCCAGGCTGGGAATTCAGATTCCCTCATTTATTCAGTGATTGTCTACCCACCGTGAGCATGCCCCATCCCTTGATCATTTGAACAATTTATATATTTTCATGCATATCCGGGTGAACATACTTCCAGGAAACCCCATCCCAGACACCCCCCACACATGATCATCTGCAGCCCCCATTGTAACCCTTCTGTGATCTAAACCATCCTTGAACATGAAGTCCATATAATAACCAAATACAATTAATAGGAAAAAGTAATAATAATGATAACCTTAAATTCAAAGGATAAGTACAAGGAAACTCAGAAGAAAAAAACACTAAACTAAAAATAAAATATAATTAGCAGTTTGGGCTATTCCAAAAAATGGGAAAAAAACAGAAAAAAATTCCTTTTTTAAAAAAATTATTCTTTTTTATCACTGTATGATCAGATATCTAGTGTAACGTGACACCATTCCCCTCTCATTCCCCAGTGTCTCCCAATTTTTCATTTAATTTTCAAAGAAGTTTTAGGTCACAGCAAAGTCACACACAGAATACTAGAGACTCCCACATACCCAAACTCCCTCCCCCTTTCCTACCCCATATTAAAACCTTTTAAATGGATGTTAGCATTGTTATAACTGTTATATAGATAATAAAATATAGGAACTAAGCATTGTCAGTGATTTACAGTATAGTTTGCAATTTAGAGGATACAGTATAATAATTTTTGATATTTACCATGTCCTATGTCCATTACTATAAGGTAATGAAAAACCTTTCACATGACCCCTAAATACCCCATTTGATCTTAACCGCTCCTTCTTCCCATCCCCCTGGGGCATATGAAATTCCCCTGTCTTGACTCATGGAATGACAAGACTCATAGTTACATGCCCTGTGTATTCCAACCTGCCCGTCCTAATCTACCCACCTGTGAACCCTGCACCAACAAACCCAGTATTGTCACTACCCATATGTCCTATCCTTCAATTTGAAACTATACTCTATCCTTTTACCATAGATTATGTCCATTTGGGTGATGGCTCACAGCCACACTTCTCTTTCTTTCACTTGTTTACCTATCTTTCAGACAATGGTTCTCAGAGATTACTCACATTCCTCAGTTCAAATCAGTGAGGTCATATACTGTTCATCCTTCAATGCCTGTCTTGCTTGACTCAACATAAGGTCTTCAAGATTCATCCATGTTATTCTGTGTGTTAGCACTTTATTCCTTCTTAAAGCAGAGTAATATTCAATTGTATGTATGTACCACATTTTGCTTATCCATTCATCTGTTGATGGGCACCGGGGCTGATTCCAACTATAAGCAATGGTGTACAATGCTGCTATGAACATTGGTGGGTGTATATCTTTTCGTGTCTTTGCTTTCAATATTTCTGGTATATACCCAGCAGTGGAAATGCTAAATCCTACGGAAGATTTATTGTTAGTTTTCTGAGGAACTGCCAAACAGTCCTCCACAGTGGCTGGGCCATTGCACAATCCCACCAGCAGTGGAAGAGGGTTCCAATCCTCCACATACTCTCCAACACTTAGAGTCTGCTGTTTTTTTAATAGCTGCCATTCTCATGGGTGTAAGATGGTATCTCATTGTAGATTTGATTTCCAATTCCCTGATAGCAAACGATGTCGAACATTTTTTCATGTGCTTTTTAGCCCATTTTATTTCTTCCTTGGATGTTGAAAAAGATGCTGAGGGCCATTGCATAAAGGGTTAAGCATTTAAAAAGTATGCTTGCTGACAGAGAAACATTAGTAAATATCTCCAAGTTCAATGCATGCTGCAGACATCAGTGGGGGGAGGCAGAGTGGAAAGAACACACCACTAAGATGTTATTGTCTGAATTCCCAAGAAAGATTGTCTGGGAACACAGAAAGAGGCAGCACTCTCGCGTACCAACCTGAGGAACTAGTGAAGGATGCCCTAGTTTTGTTATCATCTTTGTAGTATAAAAACAGCTTCAGCCTAAATAAACTTGGCAGCATTCAACATGCAGTCAGTTCTACTGATCCCAATCTTTCTTTGGATCATTCTCAGCACCAGCTACCTCAGATGGCAGCCAACCTGGGGCACGACTAGTCTTTTCTCTGGAGCAGTGACATGGAAACAAGGACTGCTGGGTCGGACCATCCTTGTATTCTGTTGGTGTGTCAAATAATCTTGATTGTAAGGGTAATGGGTAATCAGTCATCTCGGTTAGAGGAATATTCCAAGTTTTGAAAACCCTGTAAAGAATACAAGGGTATCTGGAATGACCCTAGAGTTACTAAAACTCTTTTCTCTTGTACAGAAACATTGTATGTACAGTCTTTCTATAGTATTGTTTCTGTTGCTCTTGAACCATTACAGTCAGATGAAAATGAAGATATTAAAATGGATACTGCTATTGCAAACACTGTAGCAGAACAAGTTAATAATGATATTAATGAAAATATATATAAAAAATTAATGAACAGGCAAAAACAGATAAACTCATGTCTAATAAAAAGAAAAAAAAAAAAAAGGAAGTTTATGAAACTTTTCCAGTGTTTGTTAAGCCATCCACTCCAAATGATGATTTATTGTCTTTTGAACCAGCGTCTGTGCCTCCTAAGGTATCTACTGATCCATTTTTTACAACATTTGATGACCCTCCAACAGTTTCTGTTTTTGTGCCAGTAACATCCTCTTCAATTTTGAAAAGTATAGCATAGCGAAGTAGAGAAAGAAATTCAGAGTCTATGCAATTTTTTTAAATTTTTTTATTTATTTTTATTGTGGCTAAAAATCAAAATTCTCACAATACATACAAACATTTGCAAAATGATATATAAATATACATGCATATATGTGTATTTGCTCACAAAAATGTTATTTATATATATATATATATACATATATTTTAAGAGGTGCTTAGATTACCCAAAATATTACACGGAACCCACTGGGATTCCCATGTTGCTCACCTCCCACACCTCCCACCACCTCTTATTTTACTTTTCCAGGAACAATAACTCAAATTCCAGTAGATACTAACAGTCCTCAAGGGGTGTACAATATGAGCGTGCTCCTATTCCTTTTATAGCTATCAAAGAATTAAAACAAACATGCACTCAATATGGTGTAAATTCTCCTTATGCTCAGGAATTGGTGCAAGGAATAGCACAAGCAAACATATTAATATGCTGGACTGGAATTTGTTAGTTCAGAATTCAGCAGAATTTTTAAAATTTAAAACTTTGTGGGCTGATGTAGCTAATATTGTAGCATGATGAAATCAACAGCAAAATCCACCAGTGCCTATTACTGCTGAACAAATATTAGGAACAGGTCAATGGGCGGGGATTCCTCGCCAAGCTCAATATGATGATATTGCCATTGTACAAGTGCGATTGTGCTGCCTAGCTGCCTGGCAATGAATCTCCACACCTGGACACACTGTACAATCATTTTCAAAAATTTTTCAAGGAAATACTGAACCCTATGCTGAATTTGTAGCAAGGCTGGCAGATGTAGTCAACAAGACAGTAACTCAATCTGATCTTAAAGAAATGCTTATTCTAATGTTGACTTTTCATAATACTAACAGTGAGTGTAAAAAGGCTTTATGTCTGATAAAGGCAAATGGAAGAACTTTACAGTATTATATAAAAATATGCCAAAATATTGGGCCTAATACCTATAACATGAACATTTTTGCAACTGTTCTAAAGGGATGAGTTCCTATGACTAATAATTTAAATTGCTTTAAATGTGGGAAACCAGGTGATCTTAAAAAGATTGCCAGGCCTAATCTAGTGTAAGAGCACCATTTAGGGGTATTAATAAATCAATACCAAGTCGTGTGTGTCTGAAATGCCTAAAAGGGTTACACTGGGCCAAGGATTGCCACTCTAAATATCATAAAAATGGTAGTCTCGTTAATAAGTTGGGAAACTTCCAGGAGGCCTTGCTCAAAGCCCTCAGACAAAGAGTATGAGCACATTTTCCAGCCTTGCTCAAATTTACCTAGTCAGCAACAGAGCAGTTCACTCCAGCCTGTAACAGAACTTAAGGCAGTTACCAAAAACAGTACAGCTGGCAATCCTTCCTCAGCTGAAACTAAGTTTATTAGTCCTTCACTGAGTATGCCCAAAATTAAGAACAGGAGTTAAAAGGCCTAACACAGTAATCTGAAATTTGAGCCTAAGTGTATTCCTAAAGAGTAGTAATCCAAAATATACATGTTGAATATCTGTATAAACTGCTAAATTTGAGCTTAACTGTATTTATGCTGTTTAAGTTGTACTGGCTGGTTGCTGACTATGAACAAAAGTGTTTCAAAGAACAAGCTTTTATATTACAGGTAACACAGGTTCCAGAAAATATCTTAAACACAGTAAAATCAAAGATGTGAAATGATGGAGGGCTTGAAGATATATAGAAGAAGTGAAAATTATGGGTCAAATTAGTAAGCTTTATGTTTCTGTTAGTGTGTCATAATTTTTTTGTATATGTCTGTTCATTGTCAGTGTGTATTTTGAAACCTCTGGATGGTAATATTAAATTGATAAATGAAGATTATTATAAGAGATCTATTCAAATGGCCAAAGATTGTATAAGCACTTATATTAATAAATAAATATGAATATTAGTTTAAAATAATAAAATAATAAAATAATAAAAAATAGTTATACTCAAATTAAATCATTTTTCTAAGAAGTTTGTTTAATGTTGATGGTAATTATAAATTGTCAGAAGTTTGCTTGTAAGTAGTTTCCAAAATCATTGTGGTAACTTAAGTATGGAAAATATATAGAATGTGATTTTATTATTAAACAAAAGAAAGTCATTTTTTCCTAAGATAAAATAACTAGTTATTAAAACAAAGTAAAATGTGGGACAAAACCTGAATAAATATAAAAGTGCAAAAGGCTTTGAAAAAGGAATTTTTGTGGTCAAAGCTAAGTAAAATTTAAGCAGTCTATCTATAAAAATTTAAAAGCTTTAATGTCAAACAATGTAATAACATAATTTGAGGTTTTATTCTCGCACAAGTTTCTCAAGTCAGTAGTCTGTTTTAGTAAGTTTAAAAAGTTTTTCTCCTCAATACTCAGTATGTAATAAAGAAAGTCTGTTTTATCAAAATAGCTTCTTGTACTTTAACCTTATGGTTTCCATGAAGATACGGGTCTTAACACTTTTGAAAAGAACACAATGTTTGAACGTGCTTCCTCGAAGCCAAATCCTGAAAAATAAGTTTTATTTCAAACTGTCACAAATAACTTGGTCTTTTATCTAAAAAACAAGTAAAATATTAAAATAGTTAAGTTCATGTGATATCAGTTGAATGATTTATTTAAAACTGTTGTATAATTAAAAGAAATTTTCTAATTTTATAATAATTAAAGATATATGAATAAAAAGTTCAAATGAATATTTTAAAAGTGTATAAAATTCCTGAAAATATAATCATGTTTCAATATAATAGTAAATAAAATGTAATGTTATTAATCATAATTTTTAGTTATAACTACAAGAAGAAAACAGCCATTAAAGGCTGCCAGGGTAGTGCATAACAGTAAATTAGAGTAAAATAAAATATCAACACTGCTGCATGCAGTGGTTTCAAATTTTGCTAATTTGTAGCAAAAAATTAATATCCAGTTATGTCATTATCACTTTGTTTTAAATCTTGCTTAAGCTTTCTTTAATATTTCCTTGAACATGTCAAGGCAGACCACATTCCCCTTCCTGTAAAATAGCCAACAATAAATCAAGTTTATATTCAACACAGTAAGCAACAGCCCCAATTTTAATTATAATGTTAACAACAAAATCAATGTAAGTATTAAAATTAAAAGTTAATGTATTACCCCACAGCCAAAATAGGAAATACTAATTTGTTTTTTCCTATGCTTCAATCTATACAAAATTAAAAAAATTGAGGACATTCTAATCATGCTGCTAAGAATGATAAATGCTTAAGAAATAAAAGTCTGTTGTATAATCTGCTGTAGTTATGAATTATGTATAATATACTTAAATACTAATCAAAACTTCAATACAATACATTTCAGAAATAAATAATTTAATAACATTTTTGTTACACATAAATGCATTTTATTAAGTATATATATAAATCTTTTGTTTTAAATTTGAACAGTCCTGAAACTAAATATCTTTTTTAAAAAAAGGTTTAGTAAGTGTTGTTCAAGACTAAAATTAAAGCATCATGTCGAAAAGTTCGTTACACAACAAACCAATGCCTTGCTAGTTAACACTTTTCACTTTTCAGGAAAAATATTGGAAATTAAAATAGTAAGCACATCAAGGACGTTTTGTAAAAATTTATAAAATAATAACGTGCATTTCAACAGGTGTTGTATTCCTTCTTCTGGGTGCTGGCCACTCTCCCAGGGATTGATGAATAAACCTTAAAATGTACTGCCCAGGGAGTGTTGTGTTCATTCCTCTGGAGGCTGGCCCCTTCCTCAGGAATTAGCAAAATATTCACAAGTTGGCCTCTATACTATCAAATTCATTAATCCTAAACACAGTCAACCAAAACTCTAGTATCAGTTGCTAAATCAACACTTCCCATCTAAATGCTAAATATTGGCAAGTATATATATAAAACTGCTCTATTTATCTGTCATTCTGTAACTTTGTTCAATATTGACATAATCTTTTATTTAGTTATGTTATTTGTTTCTCACCCTAATTGTCAATATAAGCTTATTAAACTAAATATATATTAACATTTATCTTGTATCTATCCAGGTCTCTAGCCAAAAATAAGTCAAGCATGTCAGTGCATCCCCTGATTTATTAAGCTTGTGAAGGTATGTATACTTAGCATAAAAAATTAATTTAAACTTCTATAAATTCTGCAAAACAAAAAACGGGGAAATGGTGAGGTGCAAGAAAGAACAATTATATCAAGCATTATTTACAATAAAATTTTTAAGCCAAAGGTCAGAATCATATACATCAGCAGCAGAGCATTTCTGGCAAAAATCAGGCAATAATACAGAAACAAATATTGGACACCTAGTTTACTGAAAGCATAAATATAATAATCAATGGAATAAGACCAAAGTTATGTCAGGATATAGGGTCAAGGTTTTGCTGTTATCATTACAGATAAAGGATAAGAGATTTGGGTTCTGTCCATCTGTCTGAAACCTAGACATAAGCAAGCCAAAGAAGCAGACACAAAAAGCAGGAAAGATGGTAACTTCTAAAAGGCAGTATGTCACTCTAACACAGTTATTTCTTGCTATGCTTACCTTGACAACCACAGCAGTAAGTAGTACACTTTCACATAATTATACATTTTGGGCTTATATTACTAATTCTCCACTTTTAGAATTGTTGACTTGAGGGGACAAATATTACCTGGTTTTTATTAATCAGTCTTTTCATTTTCCTGGGCCCATTGATTCTTGCCTTCCTCTAAAACCTGATGAGAAAGGGAAATTTATTGAAAATTTAACCTTGCCTTTTCTTGAATGACCTAACTGCATAGGATCCATTGATCTATGTATACAACCCCAAAATCATAGTACAAAGTGATAAATGGCATACATACCATGTTTCATCTGAGGTTGTGCTCTTTAATAATTCCTATAGAATATTAAAGAATTGGGCGATTATAGGGATACTGAAACCTAATGTAAACACAACCATAAGTTGAAAAATTAGTAATTCAACAAAAACTACTAATGAGAGCTATCATTATTTTTAGAATTTTGGGGACATCTTAAGTAAAAATACATCACTGATTTGGACTCCTCAGGGAAGATTTATGCCACAACTATGGGACACTAAACTTAACAAAACTAAAATTTATTTGTGGAAAATATTTTTGGGAACAAGCCCAATTTTTGAATGACAAGGCAGTAAACTAATATTACCAGTTTTAAAAGAAAATCTACTTAATTTCTTAAAGTAAGTGTACAGGATCCCATTGTTTTTAGAGTAGGAACAGCGAGCAATAATCAAACATGGATTTTCTGCAGTAATTGCTCCCTTTCTACTTGTGTATCAAAGTCTGTTTTACAGGAGATTTCTACTATGGTCAAATAGGATATCGGTGTCATGGAATATGGCTTCTGATTCACATGAATCACTGCCTGCAGACTTCCCTGAGAACCAAATCCTTTGGCACTTTCTAAATCATTATTTAAAAAGAACCAAATGTTTAATTGGATTAATTATATCTGCTCTATTAGGGCTTATAGGTATTATTACAGCTGCTGCTGTGGCAGGAAATGCTCTACATGTGAGTAACCAAAGACAACAATGTGTTAGAAATTGGCATCATAATGCTAGTGAGTTATGGCATAGTCAGGCATATATTGAGAGCAGATTAACAATAGGCTTAATGACTTAGAGATGGCTGTTACACAAATGGGAGATCAGGTATATAATCTAAATTTAAAACAAGGTTTGAAGTGTGATTGGAATAAAAGTGCTTTTTGTATCACTCCTCTCCCATTCAATGATTCCCATTATGAATGAGAAAAAATTTAAAAATTTTTAATAGGTCTTCACACAAATTTATCTATAGAAATTACAGATTTGCAAAAGAAGATTTTGAGCATGTCTCAGAATCAACTTTCTATGCTTCCAGGCAGCAAATTTTGGCAATCAGTGACAGAAAAATTAAATAAAATAAAACCCCTACATTAGTGTAAATCAACCTCTGTACTTGCTAAATTCAGTGTGATGATCATTGGTGCTCTGCTACTCTTAACTGTATTAGGATGCATTCACAAAACCTTGCTGTCCCGCATTAATAGGGCCAAAAGAGCCAGCCATGCCAATGACTTGATTCTGCTTAAAATCCTTAACTCTCAACCCCAGGTCCATGGTGCTTGGCTCGTGGCCAGTGATGGGTAAGACCTTCAGAGGAGGGCAAACTAAGACAGGCACAGTCACCCTGGACAAAAAACAAAAAAGGGGGAGTTGTTTGAAAAGATGTTGAGGGCCAGAGCATAAAGGGTTAAGCCTTTAAAAATCATGCTTGCTGGCATAGAAACATTAGTAAATGTCTCCAAGGACACTGCATACTGCAAACACCAGTAGGAAAAGGCAGAGTGAAAAGAACACACCACAAAAATGCTATTGTCTGAATTCCCAAGAAAGATTGTCTGGGAACACAAAAACAGGCAGCACTCTCACATACCAAGCTCAGGAACTAGTGAAGGATGACCTACATTTGTTATCACCTTTGTAGTATAAAAAGAACTTCAGCCTAAATAAATCTGCCTGCATTCCACATGGAGTGAGGTACCCTGGTCCCAAACTTTCTTTGGATCATTCCAGGTACTGTCTACCTCCATGTTGAATTACAACAGCCTGCTTTCTACTTCACTGCAATTTTCCTTAGTATTTTAAATCAGAAATGATCCTTTCATAATTAGATGATATACTTCTAATCTCAAGTATTTTAAGAAGTTAAAAATTTTATTCATATTCTTAGGTTGAACTTCAAATTTTTTCTCATATGTGATAGAGTGTGGGATGGATGAAACTAGAGAATGCATGTAATTACAAACAGAAATGTGTTTGTAACAAAAGGCTTGTGAATGAAGCTATATCCACTTCCACAACAGTACAGACTTAAGATGAAGGCAGAGAATGTAAGAAGTAGGGAAAACATGGTCTCTGATGGCAAGCATTGTTTCCTCAAAGTAAACATATATGAATGTAACTTCACTTTGAAGGAATTTGCATCATATTTACCTAAGCATGTGGGACTCTATGTAAGGTAAAAGAATGAAGACAATGTGTTTTGAATGTTTTACCCACATGGGGGTCCTCTCTTAAATGTAATGAGTGTGAAGTTTTCTTGGAAATTCAACTTCATGAGATACCAATGAATCCTTCATTGGGATTTCATGAATTTGGGAAAGCTAGAGTCACATCAAACAAACATTCAGGAGTAAAACCCTGTGTATGTAAGGAATATTGGAAATCTTTCATCCAGGCTTTAAATCTCATTGAGCATAAATTTTCATACATTAGTTAGTATTGTAAGCAACATGGGAATGTTTCCATCTGAAACAAAACCTCATGGAATGTGAGAAAATTCAAACTAGAGTGAAACCATGAGTGTCTGAATGTATTCTGCTCTTTACAGTCATTTTTTTTACTCATCATTTTAAAAGCCATACATGGGAACAAGCATAGAAATGTTATACATGTGGAAAAGCTTTCAACCTAACAGAAAACCTCTTTATTCATCAGAAAATTCTTACTTAAGAAAAATGATATATATGTGGGAAAACTTTAATTCAAATGTCAAATCTCAGGTACAAGAGGTTTCCTAGTGCAAAGAAACCCTATGCATGTATGGCATGTGAAAAAGACTTTAGGTACAAATCATATCTCACAGAACATGAAATAAAACTCATAATGGACAGGAACAAAATGAATGTGAAGAATGCAGAAAAGCCTTTAGCCAAAAGCAATACTTCATAAAACATCAGAGCTTTCATTCTGGAGAAAAACGCTATATATGCAATGAATGTGGAAAAGCCTTCAACCAGAAAGAAAACCCCATTAACCATCTGAGAGTACATACTGGAGAGAAAAACCTATGAATGTGATGGATGTGGGAAAGCTTTCATTCAGAAATCAAGCCTCATTACACACCAGAGAAGACAAAATGTATAGAAACCCTATATATGTATGGAATGTATTAAAGCCTTCATTAGCAAATCAAGTGTCAATGACCATGAGAAAATTCATAGTGTAGGGAAACCCTGTATATGTAAGGAATGTGGAATAGCCTTCATTCAGAGGCAGTATCTCATTAAACATTACAATATTCATACTGGAGAGAAACCCTCTGAATGTAATAAATGTGAATCTCCAAAGAATCTCCACCTCCAGTGTGTTCAACTTGTTGCCAATCATTTAAGGAAGTGGCTGTGACTGTGCAATTCAGGATGTCTTTCTTCTCTTGGAAAAGTTCACTTGCAGTTTGTTCTGAGATCTACTACTCCCACATCTTCTTTCACACTCATCTGTGTTCAAATTGTTACCACTCATTTATGCACCAGAACTCGAGATTTCTCTTAGTTTATGTAAAGATGGGTTTTCCATTTAGTTCAAATTATCTGGTTGTTTTCAATGGTTCTTCAATCCATTACATTCTTGGTAAGCATTTTAAAAATTACCATATTAAAAATAATGCTGCCTATTATCATAGCATTTTCTTACAAAGCACCCAACCATTTATATTTTTTCCATTTTCTTCAGCTCATTCTGATGATGATTCAAGATTAACAGCCACTGAACTAGTGGCCTGCTCTTTACTTAACTCCAATTTTATTTGTTATTTTAAATCAGAAATAATCCTTTCATAATTAGATAATATACTCCTAATCTCAAGTCTTTTAAGAAGGTATAAAACTTATTTATATTCTTACGTTTTACTCCAACATTTTTTTCAAATGTGATACGGTGTGGGATGGATGAAACAAGAGAATGCATGTATTTTCAAACAGAAATAGTGTACCCAAAAGGATCTGCCAATGCAGATAAATTCTGAGGAACGAGGAATGGGGGTTGAGGCTAGAGAAGGAATTTGACTGTTTGCCTTAATAGGTAGAAATTATTTTTATTCTCTTTGCATGGATATTTTGGCTATAATTTAAAAGAAATTATTGAAATAGTACACAATAAAATCATACATAGTGGTTCATTTGAAGATATTGATTTGTGTCTGCAACATTAGTGGGAGGGGGCACTTCCCCACCCTTTGCAAGTACTCTCACCCATAAAGGAAAAGGGCTCACTTCCATCCGCCCACTCCTGAGCTGCCTAGATGAGGGAGACCTCCCTCAGCAAGATGGAGTATGCATCACGAGGACCATGGATGCGACTGTGTGAAGGCCACACTGCTCTCAACACGTGTCCTATTAGAGGGCTGTTAGCACCACAGGAGAGATGGACTTTCTTCTGCCTATTCCCCAGTGAAGACCCACTAGAATGTCTCACAGCACTAAGTGAGGCTGTGAGTGCTGAGCAGGGCTTTCTCCCTGTCCTCCTTTGTGAATCCAGAACTTATGACTGGGGCTCTGAGAGTTTGGTTCCCAAAATGACATTCCCTCTCTGCCTTAGGGTAACCTCAGTGAGCACCTCTTACATCCCAGCTCTTTCAACTTTTCATCAGCTTACTCCCATCCAACCCCTCCATTCTCATCTGAGATTGAAGAGGTCTGCATCATTTTCAACACTGTAAAAAATGTGTTGAAAATTTAATATTTAATTAGTCTGAGAAATATCAGGGGGCATCTGTCCCCTAGAGGTTTTCTGGAAACATTGCACTCACAACCTCACTTCTATTCTTGTCAGTCCTAGGTCCCAGGACTTTCTAGGATTCCTGTACTATTTATTAGGGTCACTGGCCTAATATTGCTCATTCTAGTGATGTTATTGATTTAGCCAATGCTGTAATGTGAATTTTTGACATTAGCCTCCTGATACCAGCAGGTTTCATCTTCGCATTGCTCTTTCTTTAGCTGCCCCAAGATTAAGGAAGGTGAATGTAGAAATGGAAGCAGGAGACCTGAGTTGTGCCTGTTACCCAGGAGGGCCAGAGTAAGAACAGCCTCCTCAGAGGGTCAATCCTGGAGGCCAAGGGAAGGAGGGAAGGTCAAAAGGAGCAGGAGCAGGAAGTCTCGTCTCTGTGCCCTGACTCCTCTGCTGCTTAAGACCACAAGTCCCATGCTTTTATCTGTCCCTGCCCAACTGGCCCACCCCAGCATGAGTTAGGTACATCATACTGGGACAATTGTGACTTTATACTATTCCCCAAACCCTGTTACTCTATGCTTGGCTACCTGTCTTGCAGGCCTTGCTGGTCAAGAGCACTTCCCCTCCGTTTAACCAAAACTCATTCTGACCTAGTCTGGAGACACCCACTGTTTACAGGTGAATTCAAAGGGCAGCAGCATCACACTGACATTTGGGAACAGGGAAGCTCAACATTCCTGTGTCCCTAGCTGTTTGGGTTTGCCAAGTGCTGCCAATGCAAAATAACAGAAATTGTTTGGCTTTTATTGGAATTTATTAGGGTTAAACCTTACAGTTCTGAGGCCATGAAAATGTCCAAAGCAAGTCATCATCAAAAATGCTGTCTTAACATAGGTCTGCTCCTCCTGGACTCTAGCCAAGACAAAATGTTGGGCCTGCCTTTATCTCTCTGCCTTCTCCTCCAAACTCACTTTCTCCCTCAGCTCAGCAGTGGGATATCAGACACAATTGCTCACACATCTCCCTTCTCCTCTCTCCTGGATGTCTTCATCTTCAAGCTACTCCATGAATCCAGGCTCTAGCATCTCCCTCAGACTCTCAGGGATTCTGTGTCTCTCCACATCTCTAGGAGATCCTGGAACCCACTCCCACATGGCAGGGTAAATATGGCAGCACTCTTTCTCTGTGTGTTCCATGTATTTAGGAATTCAGCACAATGATCGTGGTACATCCTGGTGCCCAAAATCTAATAAGAGGCCTTAAATAAAGTAAAGCCATCTAACATAAAGTGACCTAATTGAAAAGTCCCTTATCTGAATCTGACCAAAATGTCCTACATACAAATGACTTACACACACAGCAATGGGTTAGTAAGATTATACATTCCAGGGCCCACACAAGACACAATTGAGGGCATTAACCCAGGGCACAGGGATCAGAAGGGGTCTCCTAAGTCTGGGAGAAATGGGAACTCATGAAGTAGTGGCTCTATCTGGGTGTGGCCATCATTGATCATAATTTGGTGCTGATACACACCACTCAGAACTGAGTGGGGGAGAGTGTGGTCTACAGAGTGAACTGTGGTCTATGGCTGGTGGCAAGGCTCCAGGATGTGTAAGTTCATTGAGGGTGGTGGGCCACACTTGTGGGAGATGTTTGTGTGGGATGTGGTGGGAGGTGTGGGAGGTGGGCAACATGGGAATCCCAGTGGGTTCCGTGTAATATTTTGGGTAAATCTAAGCACCTCTTAAAATATATGTATATATATATATATATATATAACATTTTTGTAAGCAAATACACATATATGCATATATATTTATATATCATTTTGCAAATGTTTGTATGCATTGTGAGAATTTTGATTTTTACCCACAATAAAATTAAATTAAAAAAAAATAATTGGGTGCTGACCACCATTGTACTGGCCCCTAGAATGGGCCCAAGAAGAATTCAATATACTGTGCTTTCTCCACCAAATCTTACCTCCAAAATCAGGTGTATAACTCAGAGAGGTGTGCCATTATTCCCATCCGAAGTGTCAGAGCGCACACATTTTGCCTGGGGGGTGGGGTGGCAGGAAGTAGGCTGTAAAACTGAAAGTCCCAAATTTCTTCTCCAAAGAACTGACTACATTTACAACAGAATGCAGAAATTCACCCCTAAGTGTGTTCTCAAAAGCAGTGGAAATCATAGAGGGCTTGAGATTTCATTCATCTCAATCCTTCAGAAAGATGTAAAATAAATACTTTTACAGTTGAGTAAACACTAATAAAGTTTGCTAGAAGAAACTCACTTTAAAATAAATGTAAAAGAATATTCTTCAGGCAGAAAGAAAATAATCTCAGAAGGTTCAAGTTTCAGGATGGATTGAAGAACACTATCTGTTAATTAAATTCATATATCTAAATGACTATTGAATGGATAAAGTAATAATGATATCCGTGGCCTAGGACATAAATAAAGTGTTAAAATACACCATAAAATAATATATAGCATGAGGTGTGTAAATGGATATGTAGCAGTTGGATATCGTTGTGAATTCCAGAAATAGATACTGGATTATGCTTTAAACTGGTCTGATAATCTGGGCATAATTAAGTTATGATAAGAGCATTGCCTGGGCCAAAGTTGGTGGGATGTTGAGCCCCACCCCATGGGGACTGAGGTCTCAAACCTGAAAAGACATGACAAAGGAAAGAGCTAGAGTAGTATTTGATGTTTGAGTTCTGATGAGCAAGGACAGAATGCCATGGGGAAAAGAGACAAGCCATTCACCTGACAGATCACAGCTCACCTTGGGTAGAGAGGCAAAGCTTAGAGAGCCTCATAGTATACACCTGACCTTGTGGAGGAAAGAGAAGAGCTGAGCCCAGAGAGAAATGCAGACCTGCAAAGTGTGGAATTTAAGAAGCATGGATTCTGGCAAATATCGGCAGTTGTCTTGTTCCAATATGGGGTAACAGACTTTGGTGAAGGAAGAAATTTATATTTTATGTAATGGTAACTGTAATCTTCTACCTTAAATAAATACCCTTTATAAAGACCCACAGATTACTGGCATTTTACATCAGCAGCCCTTTGGCTGACTAATACAGGATATAAAATGTTTTAAAATACATTATTTGGCAAGTCAATAACAAATAATAAGTGCAGATTTGGAAAGGCAAGCAAAAGTATTGTAATTTCCCCGGTAAACTTTAAAGAATATTAAATAATGCATCTCATCCAAATAAATGGAAGAAAAAGAAATTGAACAAAAATAGTCAGTCCAAAACAAAGAGTTTGGGTTTTCCTGGGTTGCCATTTAGGCCTTTATTCCGGGACCACCTTTTTCATTCATCTTTTGAAAGAGCACTTTCCTTATCCTTCAGAAGCCTGTACGTTCCAGGGTTGATTTATGGGGTATTGTGAAACTAGAGAGTGCATGTATTTACAAACAGAAATATGTACCCAAGAATCTGCCAATGCAGATAATAATGAAGTAGGAGGAATGGTGGTTGAGGCTACAGAAGGAATTTGGCTGTTTGCCATAACAGACATAAATTATTTTTACACTCTGTATGAATAATTTGTTTATAATTTTACAGAAATTGTGAAAATAATGCACAATAAAATCATACAAAGTAGTTGATTTGAAGATATTGATTTGTATCAGCAAGATTACTGGGGTTGGGGCCACTTCCCTTCACCCTTTGCAAATAGAGTCACCCATAACCGAAAAGTGCTCACTCCCCACGGCCCCCTCCCAAGCTGCCTGGACAGGTGGAGGCCTCCCTCATCGGGAGTGGGCAACTAGCATGAGGAGCATGGACACGACCTTGTGATGGCCACACTGCTCTCTACACGTGTCAGGTTAGAGGGCTGTTATCACCGCAGGAGAAGACAGACTTCCTGCTTCTTACTCTCCAGTGAAGATGGGTAAGTGGATATGTACCAGTTGGTTATCGTTATGAATTCCAAAAATAGATATTTGATGATGCTTATAAACTGGTCTTTTAATCTGGGCATGATTAAGTTATGATAAGGGCATTGATTGTGCCACAGTCAGTAGGGCATTGATCCCCAACCCATTGTGGGTTGGGTCTCAAACATAAAAAGAAATGGCAAAGGAGAAAGCTGGAGTAGTTTCTGATGTTGGAGTTCTGATGAGCAAGGACAGAAGGCCCTGGTGAAAAGAGACAAGGCACTCACCTGAGAGTTCACAGCTGGCCTTGTGGAGAGAGGCAAAGCTTAGAGAGCCTCATAATCTACAGCTGACCTTGTGAAGGAAACAGAGGAGCAGAGCCCAGAGAAAAATGTAGCCCTGCGGAGACAGGAATGCAAGAGGCCTGAACCCTGGCAAATATTGGCAACTGTCTTGCTCCAAGATAGGTTAACACACTTTGGTGTAGGAAGAAACTTATGTTTTATGGCCTGGTAATGCAAGCTTCTACCCCAAAGAAATACCCTTTACAAAGACCAACGCATTTCTGGTATTTTGAAACAGCATCCCATTGGCTGACTAATACAGGATATAATATATTTAAAATACATTATTTCACAAGTAAATAACAAATAATAAGAGTAGATTTGGAAAGAGAAACAAAAGTGTTATAATTTCCCCAGTAAAATTTAAAGAATATTAAATAATGCATCTCATCCACATAAATAGAAAAAAAATTGAACAAAAATATTCAGTCCAAAATAAAGTGTTCAGGAATTGCTGTGTTACAATTTTGGCCTTTGTTCTGGGGCCACCTTACTCATATATTTTGGAAGCTGCACCCTACTTATCCTTCAGAAGACTGATGGTTCCAGGGTTGATTTATGGTGTGTTGTTTTGTCCTCATCATAAATCAACTGCTGTATCAATTCCCCACTTCCTAATTGTGAAGTCACCAAACTGGATGTGATGCTCATTTGAAAAAAGAAGAGCCATGAATGATAGAACAAAGAAAAAGGAGATATAGTTGCACTTCCCACAATGGATGCCTAAATGACTGATATTGGATCTTTCCTTTTTTCTAATGAATGCATTCAATTTCCCTGTAGCTCTGCTTTTGCTGCCCTCCACAAACTCTGAAGAAGCATAGGACATTAATCAGCAGAAAGAGCCACATAACCAAAGTCTTGTGAGTGAAGCTATATCCAATTCCACAACACTACAGACATAAGATGAAGGCAGAGAATGTAAGAAAATTGGGAAAATATTTTCTCTGACTGCAAGTATTGTTTTCTCGAAATAACACTTCTATGAATGGAACTTCACTTAGAAGGTGTTTACATCAAACTTACCTAAGCATGAAGGAATCTATGTAAGGAAAAAATAATGAAGAAAATGAGTTTTGCCATTTTGCCCACATGGTAGTCCTACCCTTTAAGTGTAATAAGTGTGAAGTTTTCTTGGAAATTGAACCTCATGAAATACCTGAGAATTAATCATTCAGAGAAAATTTTTGAAATTTCATGAATTTGGGAAATCTATACTTACATCAAAAAAAGATGCAGGAGTAAAACTCTCTGAATATAAAGAGTATTGGAAATCCGGCAGCTACGTAGTAAATCTCATTGAACAGGAAATATTCATTTATTACTTAGTATTGTAATAAACTTAGGAATGCATTCATCTGAAAGAAAACCTCATGGAATATGAGAAAATTCAAACTAGAAAGAAACCATATGAGTATCCTGAATGTAGTCTTTTCTTTACAGTCATTTTTTTTTCTCCTTATCTTAAAAAGCATACAGGGGAAGAAGCATAGAAATGTAATGCCTTTGAGAAATTTTTCATTTCTGTCAGAAATCCTCTGTATTCATCAGAAAATTCTTACTGAAGAGAAATCAAATATATTTGTGAAAGCTTTAATTCAAATGTCAAATATCAGATCCAAGAGATTTCCTACTGTAAAGAAACCCTATGCATATAAGACATGAAAAAGCATTTAGGTATAGAACATCTTCCGTATGATCCAGCAATTCCACTGATGGGTATATACCCAGAAGAACTGAAAACAAAAATACAAACAGATATATGCACACCAATGTTCATAGCGGCATTGTTCACCATTGCCAAAAGTTGGAATCAGCCCCGGTGCCCATCAACAGACGAATGGATAAGCAAAATGTGGTACATACATACAATGGAATATTACTCAGCTGTAAGAAGGAACAAAGTGCTTACACATGGAATAACATGGGTGAATCTTGAAGACCTTATGTTGAGTGAAGCAAGCCAGGCAATGAAGGATGAACAGTATATGACCTCACTGATCTGAACTGAGGAAAGTGAGCAGTCTCTGAGAACCATTGTCTGAAAGATAGGTTAACAAAGGAGAGTAAGAGAAGAGCAGGCTTTGAGCCATCACCCATATGGACATAATCTATGGTAAAGGGATAAAGTAGGGTTGCATGTTGGGGGATGGGGCAGATGAGTGGTGGTGTTCCTGGGTTTGGTGGTGCAGCACTGGGGGGTGGGTGGATTAGGAAGGGCTGGTTCAAATCCACAGGGCATGTAACTGTGAATCTTGACATTCCATGGGTTGGGAGTGGGGGGTATCATGGAACCTTGGGGGCTGGGGAGAAGGGATCAGTCAAGATCTAATGGGTTGTTTGGTGGTCATGGGGAAGGTTTTTCATTACCTTACAGTATTGGACACAGGACATGGTAAATATCATCAAAACTATTAAACTGTATCATCTAAATTGTAAACTATACTGTAAATCACTGACAATGTTTAGTTGCTATATTTTGCTCTCTGCATAACAGTTATAACAATGCTAACAACCAAAAAAAAGGGGGAGAAGTTAATATGGGGTGGGGAAGTGGGGCTGGTTTGGTATCTGGGAGTCTCCAGCACTCCTTGTGTGACTTTGCTGTGACCTAAATCTTCTTTGAAAATTAAATGTAAAATTGGGAGACAATGGGGATTGAGAGGAGGAAGGTGTCATGGCACACCAGACATCCGATAACACAGTGATAAAGGGAAGGAAAAAAGGGAAAAAAGAAAAGAGAAAGGAAAAGAAAATGAATATATATATATATATATATATATATTTTTTAAGGCATTTCCTTTGCTTTTTTGCCCATTTTTTGAATGTCCCAATCCACTAATTATATTTTACTTTGTTTTGTTCTTTCTTTGATTATTTGTTTTTTTCCTTCTCTCTTTTTTTTTCCCCTGAGTTTCTTTATGTTTGTCTCTTGCATGTAAGCTTATCACACTTGTTTCTTTTTCCTAGTATGTGTATTTGATTATTTTATGGACTAAATGTTCATGGAGGATTTGGATCACAGAAGGGTTACAATGGGTACTGTGGGGATTATTGGGGGGGTGTCTGGGGGGTTCGTGGGGATTGGTTCATGCGAATATACGTGAAAGATATACAAAATCATTCAAAGGATCGGGGGATGGGGCATGGTCATGATGGGTGGATAATCACACAATAAATGAGGGAATCTGAATTCCTACCCTGGAGAGCGCTGCCACAGTCTCCAAGGGAGCAGCAATAGTCCTCTGAGTGTAGGGACAGTGTCTGTCAAAATAGGATGACCCACTGATGTTTTTTTTTTTTTTATTGATGACTACCCTTGTGAGTCTTTGCTCTTGTAAATGAGACTTAACCTGCAGTTTTGGGGTGCCTAAGGGTTGCCACCTGAGAGCCTCCTTGTTGCTCAAATGTGGCCTCTCTCTAAGCCAAACTCAGCATATGATTGCATTACCTTCCCCCCAACATGGGACATGACTCCCGGGGATGATCCTCCCTGGCAATGAGGGATTAATACCAAGTGGCAATTGGCAACACAACTGGAAAAAGACCTTGAATAAAAGGGGGAAATGGTAAAGACAAATGAGTTCAAGTGGCTAAGAGACTTCAAAGCGAGTCGGGAGGTCATCCCAGAAGTAACTCTTACGCACACCTCAGTAGGAGCTCATAGAACATCTAAGTGCCTATCACCCCCACTCAGTAGGGTTCCTGAGAGCTCCAGAGACACCCTGGTCCTATATAATGGGGGATAGCCCCAGAGACTGATGCCTTATCAGTGGGTTCTATTTTGGAATTTGTGCTCCTCAGAGTGACAGAATTAGACTCAAATAAGTTCTCCCTGCACATGGTTCACCAGTCCCTTCTATTCAAACCTATATGTGATGCTGGAGGTTTTAGGTATACTTCCAGACACTGGAGCCTCCCACCTACCTATGTGCCAGGTGTGCATGAAATCTAGGTGGAGCTGCAACTCCTACCCTACAGCTCAATGGACTCATCCAAGTCACCTGGTGAGGAGACAACGATGGGCAATGGCCATCCCAGGGAATGGAGAGGGCCTGCATCTGCAGGCAGGATCATCCCACCCACCATATCCATGGGATATAAGCCCTCTCTCACTTGGAGTTGGAGTGGACATCACCATCCCAGTTCCCTCAGGATTGGGGGAAGTACTATGGACTAGAGTGGACTTGATGGTATTCTCTTGTTCACATATGGTGATTCTAGCAATGCAAGATATTATAACAATGAGGTGGAGCCAGTGGCCAATTGACACTTTTGGGGTAGGGAGGGGATGAGCAGTTGAAATACAGGGGCTTCTTTGGGAGTTTGAGGTTGTCCTTAGTACTGTTGTGGCAACGGATGTAGGCCATTTTAAATCAGCACACACCACTCAGAACTGAGTGGGAGAGAGTGTGGTCTACAGTGTGAACTATGGTCTATAGTTGGTGGCAAGGCTCCAGAATGTGTAAGTTCATTGAGGGTGGTGGGCCACACTTGTGGGAGATGTTTGTGTGGGATGTGGTGGGAGGTGTGGGAGGTGGGCAACATGGGAATCCCAGTGGGTTCCATGTAATATTTTGGGTAATCTAAACACCTCTTAAAATATATGTGTATATATATATATATATATATATAAAATTTTTGTAAGCAAATGCGCATATATGCATATATATTTATATATCATTTTGCAAATGTTTGTATGTATTGTGAAAATTTTGATTTTTACCCATAAAAAAAAAAAAAAGAAATGGCAAAGGAGAAAGCTGTAGTTTCTGATGTTGGAGTTCTGATGAGTAAGGACAGAAGGTCCTGCCAAAAAGAAACAATTCATTCACCTGAGAGTTCACAGCTGGCCTTGTGGAGAGAGGCAAAGCTTAGAGAGCCTCATAGTCTACAGCTTACCTTGTGGAGGAAACAGAGGAGCAGAGCCTAGGGAAAAATGCAGCCCTTGGGAGACAGGAATGCAAGAGGCCTGAACCCTGGCAAATATTGGCAACTGTCTTGCTCTAAGATGGGTTAACACACTTTGATATAGGAAGAAATTTATGCTTTATGGCTTGGTAAATGTAAGCTTCTACCACAAAGAAATACCCTTTACCAAGACCAATGGATTTCTGGTAATTTGCAACAGCACCCCTTTGGCTGACTAATACAGGATATAGTATGTTTTAAAATACATTATTTCACAAGTAAATAACAAATAATAAGAGCAGATTTGGAAAGACAAACAAAAGTGTTATAATTTCGCTGGTAAAATTTAAAGAATATTAAATAATGCATCTCATCCAAATAAATAGAAAAAAAAATGAACAAAAAGTCAGTCCAAACAAAATGTTAAGGATTTGCTGTGTTACCATTTTGGCCTTTGTTCTGGGGCCACCTTACTCGTACATTTTGGAAGCTGCACCCTACTTATTCTTCAGAAGCTTGATGGTTCCAGGGTTGATTTATGGTGTGTTGTTTTATCCTCATCATAAATCAAGTGCTGTATCACTTCCCTATTTCCTAATTATGAAGTCACCAAACTGGATGTGATGCTCATTTAAAAAAAGAAGAGCCATGAATGATCGAATAAATAAAAAGAGATATTGTTGCACTTCCCAAATTGGATGCCTGGATGACTGATATTGGATCTTTCCTTTTTTCTAATGAATGAATTCAATGCTATCAATTTCCATGTAGCCCTGCTTTTGCTGCACTCCACAGCTATGAAGAAGGATAGGACATTAAGTAGCAGAAAGAGCCACATAACCAAAGGCTTTTGAGTGAAGCTATATCCACTTCCACAATATTACAGACTTAAGATGAATGCAGCGAATGTAAGAAAGTTGGGAAAATATTTTCTCTGACTGCAAGCATTGTTTCCTCAAAATAACACTTCTATGAATGGAACTTCACTTAGAAGGTGTTTACATCATGCTTACCTAAGCAGGAAGGAATCTATGTAACGAAAAATAATGAAATGAATGAGTTTTGCCAGTTTGCCCACATGGTAGTCATACCCTTTAAGAGTAACGAGTGTGAAGTTTTCTTGGAAATTGAACCTCATGAGATACTTGAGAATTAATTATTCAGAGAAAATTTTCAGAATTCCATGAATTTGGGAAATCTAGACTGACATCAAGAAAGATGCAGGACTAAAACTCTGTGTATGTAAAAATAATTTGAAATCCTGCAGCCAGGTAGTAAATCTCATTGAACAGGAAATATTCATTTATTCCTTAGTATTGTAATGAATTTAGGAATGCTTTTATCTGAAAGAAAACCTCATGGAATATGAGAAAATTCAAACTAGAAAGAAACCATATGAAAGTCCTGAATGTAGTCTGCTCTTTACACTCATTTTTTTTCTCCTCATCTTAAAAACCATACAGGGAAAGAAGCATAGAAATGTAATACATTTGGGAAATTTTTCATTTCTGTCAGAAATCCTCTTTATTCATCAGAAAATTCTTACTGAAGAGAAATCAAATATATTTGTGAAAGCTTTAATTCAAATGTCAAATCTCAGATCCAAGATATTTCCTACTGTATAGAAACCCTATGCATATAAGGCATGTGAAAAAGCATTTAGGTATATACAACATATCTCAGAGAACATGAAAAAACTCATAGTGGACAGAAACAAATTGAATGTAAGGAATTCAGAAAAGCCTTCAGCCAAAAGCAATAGTTTATTAAATATCAGAGCATTCATTCTGTAGAAAAACCCAATATATGCAATGAATGTGGAAAAGCCTTCAACCAGAAGGAAAACCTCATTAACCATCAGAGAATACACACTGGAGTGAAACCCTATGAATGTGATGGATGTGGGAAAGCTTTCATTCAGAAATCAAGCCTCAATACACACCAGAGAAAACAAATTGGAGAGAAACCCTATATCTGTAAGGAATGTAGGAAAGCCTTCGGTAGCAAATCAAATTTCACTGACCATGAGAAAATTCATAGTGGAAGGAAAACCCTATATACGTAAGGAATGTGGAACAGCCTTCTACCAGAGGCAGTATCTCAGTAAACATTACAACACTCATACTGGAGAGAAACCCTGTGAATGTAAGGAATGTGAATCTCCAAAGAATCTCCACCTATTGTCTGTGCAACTTGTTGCCAGTCCTTTAAGGAAGCGCTGTGACTGTGAAATTCAGTATGTCTTTCTCCTCTTGGAAAACTGCTCTTTCAGATCGCTTGAGAACTACTCCACCCACATCTTCTTCCACACTCATCTGTGTTCAATTTGTTAAAACTGATTTATGCATCAGAACTCGAGATTTCTCTTAGCTTATGTAAAGATGGGCTTTCCACTTATTCCAAATTATCCTGGTTGTTTTCACTGGTTCTTCAATCAATTACATTCTGGGTAAGCTTTTTAAAAAATAACCATTTTAAAACTAATGGTTCCCATTCTTCTAGCATTTTCTTAAAAGGCACCACAACCATTTATATTTTTTCAGTTTCTTCACCTGGTTCTAATGTGGATTTAAGTTTAACAGGCAGTGAATTCCAGTGGCCTGATTTCTACTTAACTCCAATTTTCCTTAGTATTTTAAATCAGAAATTATCCTTTCATAATTTGATGATATACTTCTCATCTCAAGCATATTAAGAAGTTAGAAAAATTATTTATATTATTAAGTTGTACTCCAATATTTTTCTCATATATGGTAGGTTGTGGAATGGATGAAACTGGAGAATGCATGTATTTACAAACGGAAATGTGTACCCAAAAGAATCTACCAATGGAGATAATTTGAGGAAGGAGGAAAGGGGTTTGAGGCTAGAGAAGGAATTTGGCTATTTGCCGTAAAAGACATAAATTATTTTTATAGTCTTGCACAGAAAATTTTGATATAAGTTAAAAGAAATTATGAAAATAGTACACAATGAATCATACAAAGTGGTTGATTTGAAGATATTGATTTGTATCTGCAACATTACTGGGGAGAGGGCACTTCCCCTCACCATTTTCAAAGACAGTCCCTCATAAAGGAAAAGTTCTCACTCCCCATAGCCCCCTCCCAAGCTGCCTGGGGAGGTGGAGGCCTCCCTCTGAAAGAGTAAGCACGGAGCTCCAGGAGCATGGAAGCGACTGGGTGCAGGCCACACTGTTCTCTACACGTGTGCAGTTAGAGGGTATTTAGCACCACAGGAGAAGACAGACTTCCTGCTTCTTTACTCCCCAGGGAAGTCATGCTAAGGTGACTCACATCACTAAGTGAGGCTGTGAGTGCTGAGCAGTTCTTTCCCCTCTCCTCCTTTGCAGATCCAAGGCCTATGATGTTAGTTTACAATGGGGCTCAGAGAGATTGGTTCCCAAACAGGACATTCCCTCTCTGAATTGGGGGAACTGCAGTGAACACGTGTTGCATTCCAGCTTCATCAAGTGTTCATCAGCTTCTTCCCATCCAATCCCTCCGTTTTCTTCTGGGATTGAAGAGTTCTGCATCATTTTCAACACTGTTAAAAATGTGTTGAAATTTTAATATTTAATTAGTCTGAGAATTATCTGGCTTTTGCTCCCTCTTAGGTTTTCTGCAAACATGGCACTATCTCACAACTTCACTTCTGTTCTTGTCAGCCCCAGGTCCCAGGGCTTTCTGGGATTCTCATACTATTTATTAGGGTCACTGGCTTAATGTTGCTCATTCTGATGATGCTATTGCTGTAGCCAGTGATTTAATGTGAATTTTGGCAGTTCCTTCCTGACACCCACAGGTTTATTCATGGCATTGCTCTTTCTTTAGCGGCCCCAAGACTGGAGAAGGTGAATGTAGAACTAGAAGCAGGAGACCTGAGTCTGTGCCTGAGACCCAGGAGGGGTACAGTAAGAGCAGGCTCCTCAGGGAGTCAATGTTGGAGGCCAAGGGTAGGGCAAAAGGAGCAGGAGCAGGAAGTCTCCTCTCTGTGCCCTGACTCCTCTGCTGCAACATACCCCAGGGCCCAAGCTTTTTTTTTAATTTTTAATTTATTTTTATTGTGGGTAAAAATCAAAATTCTCAAAATACATACAAACATTTGCAAAATGATATATAAATATATATAAATATATGTGTATTTGCTTACAAAAATGTTATATATATACATATACTTTAAGAGGTGCTTAGATTACCCAAAATATTACATGGAACCCGCTGGGATTCCCATGTTGCCCACCTCCCACTCCTCCCACCACATCCCACACAAACATCTCCCACAACTGTGGCCCACCACCTTCAATGAAGTGGGAGAGAGTGTGGTCTACAGTGTGAACTGTGGTCTATGGTTGGTGGCAAGGCTCCAGGGCCCATGCTTTTATCTGCCCCTGCCCACCTGGAAAACCCATGCCTGGGGTATCTGTGAATTTAGACTAGTCCTCAAACCATGTGTCTCCCCTGCCACACACCCTATCTTGCAGGCCTTGCTGGCCAAGAGCACTTCCCACTCCATCTTACCAGTGCTCATTCCAGCCTAGTGTGGAGAAACCCACAGTTTACAGGTGAATTCACTGGGCTGCAGCATCACACTGCCATTTTGGAAAAGGACAGCTCTCAAACCCTGTGTCCCACAGGTGCTTGTGTTAGCCAAGTGCTTCCAATGCAAAATACCAGAAATATGTTGGCTTTTGTTTGAATTTATTACACTTAAAGCTTACAGTTATGAGGATGTATATATGTCCAAATCAAGGCATCATCAAAAATGCTGTCTTAACAAGCATCAGATGATGCTGGACTCCTGCCAAGACAAAATGTTGGGCCTGCCTGTCTCTCTCTGCCTTCTCCTCCAAACTCACTTTCTCCCTGTGCTCAGCAGTGGGCCATCAGAAACATCTGCTCACAACTCTCCCTCCTCCTCCTCTGTCTTGGATGTCTTCTGTTCCAAGCTGCTCCATGACACCACCCACTGGCCTCTCCCTCAGCCTCTCAGGGCTTCTGTGTCACTCCACATCTGTAGGTGATCCTGGAGCTCTCTCCCAAATGGCAGGGTAAACATGGCAACACACAGACTCTGTGTGTTCTATGTATACAGGAATTCGACACAATGATCGGGATCCATCCTGGTGCCTGATATCTAATCAGAGATCCGTAACAAAAATAAAGCAATCTAACAAAAGTGACCTAATCAAAAGGCCCCTTATCTGAATCTAACCAAATTGTCCTACATATAAAAGGCTTACACAAACAGCAATGGGGAGAAGAAGCATACATTTCCAGGGCCACGTAAGACTCAAACGTGTGCATTAACCCAGAGCATAGGTAGCAGGCAGGTTCTCCTAAGTCTGAAAAAATGGGAACTCATGAAGCAGTGGCTGCTCTTGAGTGTGGCCATCATTAAGCAAAATGGTGCTGATTGCCATTGAACTGGTCCATAGAATATTACCAAGAAGAACTCAATAAACTGTGCTTTCTCCACCAAACTTTAGCTCCAAAATCAGGTGTGTAACTCAGAGAGGTGTGCCATTGTTCCTAATCCCAGAGCCAGAGCACACAGATTTTCCCTGGGGATGATGTGGCAGTAAGCAGGCAGTAAAATTGAAAGCCCCTAATTTCTTCTCCAAAGAACTGATTACATTTACACAGAATGGAGAAATTCAAGGCCCAGGATGCTCTCATAGACAGTGGAGATGAAAGAGGGCCTGAGATTTAATTCATCTCAATGCTTCAGGAAGAAGTGAAATGAATATTTTTACAGATCAGTTAAAACTAGTAAAGTTTGCTAGCAGCAGCTAACTTTAAAAGAAATGCAAAAGAATATTCTTCAGACAGAATGAAAATAATCTAAGAAGATTCAAGATTCAGGATGGACAGAAGAAAAATATCTGTTAATTAAATACATATATCTAAATGACTATACAATGGATGAAGTAATAATGATTTCCATGGCAAGGGACATCAATAAACTGTTAAAATACACCATAAAAATATATATAACATAAGAGGAGTAAATGGATATGTAGCAATTTGGTATCATTATGAATTGCAAAAACAGATATTGGATTATACTTGTAACATGGTCTGTTAATCTGGGTATGATTAAGTTATGATAAGGGTATTGACTGGGCCACAGTTGGTAAGGCATTGAGCCAAGCCCCTAGGAGTGTGGTATCTCAAACATAAAAAGACATGGTGAAGGACAGAGCTTGAGTAGTTTTTGATATTGGAGTTCTGATGTGCAAGGACAGACGGCCCTGGGGAAGAGATAATAGCCATTCACCTGACAGATTATAGCTGGCCTTGTGATGAGAGGCAAAGCTCAGACAGCCTCATAGTCTACAGCTGACCTTTGGAGGAAACAGAGGAGCTGAGCCCAGAGAGAAATGCAGCCCTGGGAAGAAAGGAACCCAAGAAGCCAGGACCCTAGCGAATGTCAGAAACTGTCTTGCTCCAAGACGGAATAACAGACTTTGGTGATGCTTTATGGCCTGGTAATTGTAAACTTCTACCCCAAATAAATAACCTTTATAAAGACCAAGTGATTTCTGGTATTTTGCATCAGCACCCTTTTGGCTGCCTAATACAGTATATAAAGTCTTTTAAAATATATTGTTTGGCAAGTCAACAACAAATAACGAGTGCAGATTTGGAAAGCAAGCAAAAGTGTTGTAATTTCCCCGGTAAACTTTAATGAATATTAAATCGTGCATCTCATCCAAATAAATAGAAGAAAAAAAATTGAACAAAAATAGTCAGTCCAAATCAAAGTGTTCAGGATTTCCTGGGTTGCCATTTGACTTTTGTTCTAGGGCAAGCTTACTCCTACATCTTTGGAAGCTGCACCTTTCTTATCCTTCAGAAGCCTGAAGGTTCAAGGGATGATTTTGGTGTTGTTTTGTCCCCATCATAAAACAAGTGCTGTATCACTTTCCCATTTCCTAGTTATGAAATCACCAAACTGGATGTGTGGCTCATTTGAAGCAAGAAAAGCCATGAATGATAGAACAAATTAAAAGGAGATATTGTTGTTCCTCCCAAATTGGATGCTTAGATGCTTGATATTGGATCGTTCCTCTTTGCTAATGAATGAATTCAATGCTATAAATTTCCCTCTTAGCATTGCATTTGCTGTGCCCCACAAACTATGAAGAGGCATAGGACATTAAGAAGAAGAAAGAATCACATAACCAAAGGATCATGAGTGAAGTTATATTAGCTGCCACAACAGTATAGACTAAAGTTGTAAGAAAGTTGGGAACATATGTTCTCTGACTGCAAGCATTGTTTCCTCAAAATAACACTTCTATGAATGTAACTTCACTTTGAAGGAATTTACATCATGCTAACCTAAGGATGAGGGAATCTATGAAAGGAAAAAAGAATGAAGACAATGAGATGTGCCACTTTGACCCACCTGGTTGTCATCCCCTTTAAGTTTAAAGAATATGAAGTTTTTCTTGGAAATTCAATCTCAGGAGATATCTGAGTATAAATATTTCAGAGAAACCATTTGGGATTTCATGAATTTGGGTAAGCTAAAGTCACATAAAAGAAACATGCAGGAGTAAAACCCTGTGTATGTAAGAAATAATGGAAATCCATCAGTCAGGCATTAAATTTCATTGAGCATGAAATATTCATACATTAGTTAGTATTGTATTGAACATGGGAATGCTTCCCTCTGAGACAAAACCACATGGAATAGGAGAAAATTCTAAGAAAGAGAAACCATGAGTGTCTGAATGTATTCTGCTCTTTACAGTCATTTTTTTACTCCTCATTTTAAAAGCCATACAGGGGAACAAGCATAGAAATGTGATACATGTGGGAAATTTTTCAACCTGACAGAAAATCTCTTTATTCATAAGAAAATTCTTACTGAAGTTATATCATATATATGTGGGAAAGCTTAAATTCAAAGGTCTAATCTCAGAAACAAGAAATTTCCTACTGCAAAGAAACCTTATGCATGTCAGGCATGTGAAAAAGCTTTTAGGTACAAATCATATCTCACAGAACATGAAAAAATTCATAGGGGACAGAAACAAAATTAATGCAAAGTATGTCGAAAAGCCTTCAGCCTAAAGCAATATTTCATTAAACATCAGAGCATTCATTCTGGAAAAAAACGCTGTAAATGCAATGAATGTGGAAAAGCCTTCAACCGGAAGGAAAACCTCATTCACCATTTGTGTACACATACTGGAGAGAAACCATTTGAATGTGATGCAAGTGGGAAAGCTTTCATTCAGAAATCAAGCCTCATTACCCACCAGAGGAGACAAACTGGAGAGAAACCCAAAATATGTAATTAATGTAGGAAAGCCTTCAGTAGCAAATCAAATCTCACTGACCATGAGAAAATTCATAGTGGAGGGAAACCCTATATATGTAAGGAATGTGGAATAGCCTTCAGCCAGAAGCAATATCTCAATAAAAATTACAGCATTCATACTGGAGAGAGACTCTGCGAATGGAATGAATGTGAATCTCCAAAGAATCTCCATCTCCAGTCTATGCAACTTGTTGCCAATTTTTAAGGAAGTGGCTCTGACTGTGCAATTCAGCATATCTTTTCCCTCTTGGAAAAGTGCACTTGCAGTTTGTTCTAAGAGCTGCTCCTCCCACAACTTCTTTCACACTCATCTGTGTACAATTTGTTACCACGAATTTATGCATCAGTACTTGAGATTTCGCTTAGGTTATGTAAAAATGGGCTTTCCACTTATTTCAGATTATCCTGGTTGTTTTTACTGGTTCTTCAATACATTACATTCTAGATAAGCATTTAAAAATTACCATTTTAGAAATAATGTTCCCCATTATTGTAGCATTTTCTTATAAAGCACCCCAACCATTTATATTTTTTCTGTTTCTTCACCTTATTCTAATGTGGATTCACGTTTAATGGCCACTGAATTACAGAGGCCTGCTTTCTACTTCACTGCAATTTTCCTTAGTATTTTATTTTATTTATTTATTTATTATTTATTTTTATTATGGGTAAAAATCAAAATTCTCAGAATACATACAAATATTTGTAAAATGATATATATATATATAAATATATATGTATATATGTGTATTTGCTTACAAAAATGTTATTTATATATATACATATATTTTAAGAGGTGCTTAGATTACCTAAAATATTACACGGAACCCACTGGGATTCCCATGTTGCTCACCTCCCACAACTCCCACCACATCCCACACAAACATCTCCCACAGTGTGGCCCACCAACCTCAATGAACTTACACATCCTGGAGCCTTGCCACAAACCATAGACCACAGTTCACACTGTAGACCACACTCCCACTCAGTTCTGAGTGGTGTGTGCTGATTTAAAATGGCCTACA